>VUQR01000176.1:18272-32693 GCA_015108515.1 Hemichromis elongatus | reverse complement strand
ACAGATTTTACAAGTATGACTTTTAAACTGTAGGGTCTGATGAGAAATACAATAGTACTGGTCATATACGAAAAAAACTAGACAAATGGCATTACGATGAAACAAAATGAGTAGAGCCGTGTTCTCGCCTTTCCCTAAAGCATGACACTGAATTCATTACAGCCATTCAAGTGTGTGTAACCATTCTAAACTATAATCTACGTCACTAGATATCACTACTATGTACTTAAGGCCTATTTTGGGTGAGTTTGTAACCCGAGAACTACTTTTTATGCGGTCACTGCAGGGTTTTGTGGGAGTTCAAGATCGGTAAAAGTTTAGACTGCCTGAAAGCTGTGCCTGTGTGTGTGTGCGTGTGTGTGTGTGTAGTGTTAAAGTGCAGAAGTCGCTTTGAATGGCTTCTTTGTGAGATCAGCCCTGCTGAGATTTCAGCCTGTGATGGGACCGTGGCAGAGTGGAAAATGTACTATAAATCTGGCAAATCAGTTACTTATATTTGAAACATTTGTATTCAGCATGCCTCTTAAGGCCGTTCATGTTCGTTGCAAGGAAAATGAAACATGGCCTGGTTTTAATATTTATGAGCTGTTCTGTAGTTGTGCTATACTCCTTTCTTTTTCACTCTGCAGATTGGCAGAGATTGGTTTTCTTTGTGTTAGGCAGGCAACTGTTACCTACATTGTCACTCCTGTGTATGTGAGTTATTTTCATATGGTCTAATTGTGTCATACAGCAACATTTTGGCTAACGATTTATGAGAGACTCTCCAGTAATCACGCCACCTTTATGCTATCATGTGTTTCAGAGCTCTTTTGTCCCTCTTGGTCCCCATTTTTCTCATAACCACATGAATCATTATGTTTAAGTTAAGTATGAGTGTGGGCCACTATCTCTATTTTTACTATTTATAGCATTGTAGAAGGAAAAAAGATCAGGGAAATAATGTTATACAGCCAGGAAGAGACCATGGCAACCATTCAGAAAAGTCTTGGCTATAAAATGATTGTACAACTTACTTGCTCTAAGGCCGTAAAACTGCCTTGTGCCTGGACTGTTTAGTTTAGATAAGTATTTGTAGTTAATGTTGATGTTGCCAACAGAAATACCCATTTACCAGAATATTTTAGCTGTCTCTAACCTGTGAGTTATCCAAACCGGATCAAATAAGATGGAATTGAGTCACAAGCTGGCTCCCAACACATGTTCAATCTGTGTCACCATGTTGGTTCAAAAGTTGAATGGGATGCATTACCTGAACTGAATTGAGCTCCAGTTTCAATTCACAATAATTTTGTCATTTAAACATGTTTAACCGGAACATTGCTTCAAGTTTTGGCTGCCCTTTCCTTCCTCACTGTAGCCTCATTGTTGAGGGCAGGGTCAGACAACTCAACACACACGAACACTCAGAGAAGCTGACAGGAAATGAGTGTCTGTACAGGATGCTCTACCTTTCCTACGATGCCCACTGATTGTCTTAGCCTTGGAAGGATAAGTCGCTAAACTCATTCATACAGCCACGTACAGGGATCAGGACAAAAGAGGTTGACTTTATGACTTTCATGCTAACAAAAAATAGAAGTGCTGTACCATTATTGAAAGTTAAAGTGATGATAACAAGCTGGCTTTGCTTTTTTACTAATCCACAGCTCTGATGCGTCGAGTTAGTAATGTGATTGTAGGAGATTTTGTAAAGGAAGTGATGCATTACAGTCTTATATTGTCATCTGACTTTCTTAAGGCTAGATATTATTTTGTGTTTGTGAAGTTTCTTTATTTTAATATCAAGGAAGCACAAGGTCAATTGCATATGTTGTATGTTCCTGTCAACATTGTCAGTAAACATGGGTCCGAGTGTGTTTCCCGTATGTGTTAATCTGTCAGCCTGTAAATGGCTCAAACAGAGGATGTGTGACCCTTTTTGCACAAAGGGTCTTTCTGCAGAATCCATGCTCCACTCCCCTCCACCTACTACAACTGGCACTGGCGGCAAGTCACGAGATAGACACGTCTGTGCTGAACTTAGAGAAGAATGTGTCACTTGTCACACTCTTTTCTGTTTTGATTCTTTGGGACCTAGTCTCCTGTTGAATACAGTGACAGCTGCTTGATTTTTAACAAAGGGGTCTTTAGATCATGTTTATCTTATATCAAGTAACACTTGATGTGATTTGCTCCACAAGGATTTTAGTGAAGAACTAGGCAACATTTAATGTGGGTTTGATTATGTGAACACACTCTTGAGGGTGTAACCTGTGTTTGTGTAACATCATCATCTTATTGTTGCATTTTGAAACGAAATCATTGTGAAATTACTTCAATCCCTTTTTAATAATATGGGACCATCTTGTATGTCTCCTTTGGGTACGGGGGGCCCTGATTTGGGAGGCATTTGTTTTTTAGTTGATACTCCAAATATCCAAGGTTACACATCGTGAGTCAGTGTCTTGCTCAAGATCGGTTTGTGAGGCACGGTTTGGATAATTGCTCTGACAGCTGCTATCTAAATTATTTTGGTTTTGCTGCGTGACTGTGTGACCTAGGATTGAACCGTACCTGTTGTCTAAGTAAAGAAGAGACCCAAGTCTTGATGAAAACTCTTTTGGTCCAATTTTGGTGCACAGAAGCTGCGTTCGATATGATGTAGGTACGTTTATCTGTCCAGTGTGCCTGTGGCATGTCTCAATGCCATCAGATGCTACTAATCATCAGCCTGAGTCATATTCACCCCACTCACATCCATCCATGCTCTGCTTTGCGCTTCTCCACGTAAAACGGCGTGCTGACGATGAAGTTGATTTAGTTATGTTGGCTCGTCACCCAGCAGCTTGGAAAGCATACAGGCACGGATACGCACATACACTCAAGAGTAACACAAATTATCCAGTCACATGCTTTTTTTCTTGCTCCTTTCTCTCTCTCTCTCTCTTGCTGTCCCCACATAAACAGACTCTCCCAGTGGAGACACATGCCCCCGCGCGCGCGCACACACACACACACACACACACACACTTACTCTATGAGCGTCAGAGGGCCCCATGTATGTCAGAGCTTTATCCAAACACAGCTACAGTTGCTACATGCTGCAATTATTACCAGATGGACTCAGGGAAAACATATTCAGTCTGCTTTTTCATTATTGCAATGCACACCCTCCTGTGAGATGGAGAGTTCGAGCGAAAAAAAAATTAGGAGGGAGAATGAGAGAGACATTTTTAAAAAGTATAAAATATCTTTACATTAAATTCAATCTACTGTCCCTGAGTAGCTGTTTATTTTCATTTCCATTTGCCATTAAGTTCCTTTGAAATAAAATAAAAAAATCACCTATTTGTATTACTCTTTATATTTTAGTACAATACTTTTGTTTTTTCACTTGATGAAATTGATTATAGTATGTAGTAATGTAGTGTATATAGTAATGATTATAGTATGGAAATCTTGTGTCAAAAACCAGTTGATTATTCACTTAGTCAGCTGTTGCTGTTCATAAACACAAGTGATGATGTATGAACCCTGCTTCCGGGTCCAAACTACTCTGCGTTTACGAAGGCTGGTGTGTTTTTAACATGTTTTAATGCTTTGTGTCTTGTAACTACAGCCCAGCCATTGCAGCAGTATATTAATGACTAACCTCATATTGTGGATAGATTATCTCAGTTGTTCTCCTGACTGAAGTTTTTCCATTTACAGTGTTCATCCTCCAGCTTCGCTGTGCTAATGTGTTTATACTATACTAACCATAGCTTTGTAGCTAATTCAACTTCAGTAGCCCCACAAATGTCACTGCTGTTAGTCTTCGTTTATGTTGGAAGTGATAGCAGAGCTGTACGTTTTTATTTATTTTATTTTTTTTGAGAAATCTCTCAGTGAGAACATGGTATATCATGTTTAGGTGGGAACTAGTGAGCTAACTCCCTGCTAACTTCTAACTCCATTAAACTTAATAAATTCTGTTTTGATTGATGTTAAACTTAATTGTTACAGGTTGTAAAGCAGCAACGCTGATGATTTTATTAAAGATCAAAGAATTTAGACAGTTTTTAACAGTGTGTGTGTTTGACTTTTGGACCTGAAGCAAGAGTTTGGATACTGAAACGGCTAATGGCATCAGACTGAAAAACTGTGTTTTTCCTGGTTCCACAGTCACACACATGCAGAAGAAACTTTTTCTATCTAATCTTTAAAAATAAAGCATCAATGAACACTTTCCCACAATCACCTTTAGGTCTTCTTATTCAGGCTTCAGTCAAAGTCAAAGAGCAGCCAGTGAACCCCTGGCAACCACTGGTTGTTAGGGATCGAAGGGGTATAAGACTATTCACCAATCGATTGGCAAGCGGTTGCTGGCTGTCGCTATATGACATCGGTTGCAAAGAAGGGTTGAGGACCAAAAACCTCTGCTACAGTCACTGAACAATGCTGGTTGGTATGCAAACACTTGCCAAATAATCACTGAGCGGCAGTGAAACTGGAAACAGCAAATTTTCAACTTCTAGTTAAGAGTTTGTCCATTACCAACCAGCTTGTTTCAAAATTCTCTTGCAACCTGTGTCACTAGCATTACTGACAGGTCTCCGGATCTGTGACTGGGGCTTCAGCACTTGATTTCACAGTAATTGTCTTCAAAGCAAGCACTTCCTGACCCGTTGGGTAATATACATTTTGTCCTTGTTACTGGTGGTTGCTAGGAGGTCACCATCAAGTCTCTAGGCCTGTGTGACTGAGCCCTTACTGAGCATAAGCCAAGTACTAGAGGGCTCTCTTGAGTTTCTAGCCAACTAACCTTTACTCTTGTTTAAACTTTTGGTTTCTATTGCCCTTCCTCCTCACTTTGCTTTTTATTGATTTTTTTTTTTTTCATTTTTGGCCATGCAGTTTTTATTTACTTTACTTATTTTCACCGTTACAAGGTAATTCAGGAAAACTACCAGTAGCTACCAGGAAAAACAAAATGTTCCTTTTGTTTTGGCTGCACAATTGAAACTTCATCTCCCGGTAGCTTTCATGCCCAGTGGCGGACAGAAGTGCACGGTAAAAGCGACACTTTTTCATAAAACCAGTCTGGATACAACTACATTATGCAATCAACTCTTATTTTATAGTCAGTTGAAACAAAAAAGCATGCCTGATGCACGTTTTAATATTATCCATTACTAGCATTAAACATCACCATTTGAATTATGTATAATATCTCCTCCTTGATCTCAGCCCAACATCTTCTTTCCAGGTAGCTTTTCAGTTCACTCTGCCTAAAATACTTTCAAGCTTATTGTTACAGATCATTTGAATTAATTAATAAGAAGTTTACTCATTGAATAATCTTAATTGGTTAATGCCAGAAAACCTTTAAGGAAAATTTACAAAAACATTCATACATTAGAGACTTTTTGTATGATTTTGTATTTCTGTGCATTAACGTAAAAAGTAAAGCGTGCATACGATCATGTGGCACATGCATATTTATGTCCCATACATATGCCAGCTATTCCTGCTCGACATCTTCTGCACTGCTAATTATAAAGGTGTGCTCTTCTTTCTCTGATGCATGCCAGCAGGGACAGACCGGTCACATCTTCTATGCTTCCTTTCTTTACATAGTTTCTCACACATGCAGAAACTGTGTACTATACATAGTGTAAATCATCCCAGTGCTTTACAGGCTAAATTCAGAAGCTTTGTGTCATCG
Source organism: Hemichromis elongatus (assembly GCA_015108515.1). Classification (NCBI taxonomy): domain Eukaryota; kingdom Metazoa; phylum Chordata; class Actinopteri; order Cichliformes; family Cichlidae; genus Hemichromis; species Hemichromis elongatus. Next base: position 27,004 of record VUQR01000176.1, on the reverse strand, counting down.
GTGGCTTGACTTTTAGCCTCACTGGCTATATATGCTAACCTTAATATATAAGTAGGGTGAGTTATTCTTTTGTGTTTGCTTTTTATAACTAACCCCAGAGTCTTCACAAGTTATAAATTATCCAGCACATATTTTACAGTATGTGATATATTTTTGCACAATATATATTTTATATATTACACATGAATGTGCTCTTCACATATTTACTTTCATTCACTTCAGTGACTACACTGACAATGGCAAAAGATAGATTTTCTTTATATTTTTTTTTACAATGGTTTTATTAGCTTTAACTCTTTATTTCTTGGTTATTTTTATGTGTGTGTAAATAAATGCCATATATCATATTTCTCTGTTTGTGAACAAATTGGTTCTTGGTTGTCTGATCCTGGCAGTGAGTGCTGGCAAACACAAAGGGGAAAATACTGTAGTGCAAACAAGGGAAGTTTGGCAAATATGGATAACAAGGTGAATATTTTGTGATTCAACCACAGCCTGCTTTACTGAATAGAGTTACTGGATTGAATTATGCTTGTTCTGCACCAGGGTAGGTCATTCACCGCTATGGTCAGGTGTGACAGCTACAGTAGGCCATCAGTCATTTAACTGCCCCTGTCCCACCTTTCTGATCCTCTAGCTGAGGTAACATGACACTTAGAACTAGCAGAGCTGCTCAGTGTTTCCATCATTACACAGTGCCATTTTCAGCAAAATATAAATACCCAGAAAAATGCAGTTCACATTAGAAGAAAGGAGAAATATTCAGTCAGTAATCCATTAGCCTTATTAGTACATGCGTATTATGCAATATTGTTTGGCCTGTTCTTACTTGGCTGTGAAATTAAAACGATATGAGGTGCTGTAAGTGTATAAATGCAAACAATGGTCTGTTTTAGCCCATTGCAGGGTGATTGCTAGGCAACATGATAACATTGTCATCTATCACATATAATTTAGCTTTTGTGGCTATAATGGACATGTTATTGTCATAAAAGTAAAACAATAGGATCCTTTCATATGGTGTTGTTGGTGCATAGAGGCAAAAAAAACCTGTTCAGACTAGCCTGTTGCTAGGTGGTTGCTAGGTAATTTGATGGCATTGTAATGGTTGCTCAACTCCTGATCATGTAGGAAGAGTTGGAAGACAAAGAAACAAACACAGAGTAAGAGAAGACTGGTCAATTTTTAATAGATTATCCAAGTTATTGTTGATTTAGTACTATGTAGGGTTATTAATGTTGTTACTGATATTAGCATTTTTACGAGCTTTTTCACTCAATGTGAAGATAAAGATGAAGAGGTGAGAAGAACAGCAGGTGATGTGTTGTAAAACTTCTTGGAACGGAAATAACTCCACTTTACTCCCTTGGTGGGCTGTATTAATACACAGGATAGGAGCCAGCAAAGGGCTTTACTGTAGGATGGGGGTAGGGAAGAAGCATGGCACCCTGAACAGCTGTCCTGTGTCTTGAGCCCAAAGAAGCTCATACAGAATTACTAATCATCAATCACAGGGAGGTATTTTTATACGTCATAAATAGGATCCATAAAGCCAGATTTTCCCTCACTACATGGGAAACTTACAGAGGCCCTGTTCCTATACATGGCTTCTCCTCTGTGGCGCCAGTCAGTCCAAAGTGATGTCTTCTTCGAGCCAGGAAGCGAGCGACAGACAGATGGACAGATGACTGGATGGCAGCAGACAGAGTAGTAGTCTAGTCGTCCCTGTTTAGCTCCTACTCTTCTTCCTGTTCAGTAGCTTAAAAACTATTTCTGTATCTGTGTCAGCTTTGCACTTTTGGAGTGGACTGTCACTTGCGAAAGCACCCCAACACCACTTGCTTACATGTGGATCTGTTTGCTACACAGCTACATTGGACATTATGTTATTGGAGATGAGCATTTTATTATCCTAATTTTTCTAGTGTTATTTAGTCCCAATACAAAATAACTTATTTGCTAGTACTCTTAAAAACTCTTGAATGATTTATTGATATATGACAACACCTATATTATGTTTTTCTGTGTCAAAACCCATTGTCATTGGTTTTTGTCTTCTTTTATGTATACCTTTTTTTTTTTTAAACTAGTGAGAAAACCCTAAATAATGCACTATTTTTAAAAAGCACAAAAAATTGAAATTTTATTGTTACTCCCCAACTAGTCACAGCAGATGGCTGCCTCTCCCTGAGCTTGGTTCTTCCAGAGGTTTCTTCCTGTTAAAAGGGAGTTCTTCCTTCCCACTTTCACCAAGTGCTTGTTCATAGGGTGTCGTCAGATCGTTGGGGTTTTCTCTCTGTAATTGTAGGTTCTTTACCTTACAACATAAAGTACATTGAGACAACAACTGTTATTGTGATTTCAAAATTAAATTGAATCAAGTTGGTGAGCCATGTAACATTTAGAAAAATGAATGTTTTGCCATATATTAAGGGATGATGAGGCAGTGTTGTTTTAGGTGTAAGTGTCTAATGGAGTCCTGGAAACCCAGTTTAATAAATGCATAATTTTGAACATAAAACCCTTTATATTACCATCTATCAATTTTCTTCTGCTTAACCAATTCAGGGTCATAAGGGACGAAAGGCAGGGTATGCTGTGTACAGGTCACTAAGTTTTTATTATAAAGTCCCATGTAGAAAAAAATGTACAACTAAAAAAAAGTTACTGTGCCTTCATCTTTGCTGGATAAAGTCTGATTATAGCAAAAAATGAGAAGGTTCCATCTTTTTTGTCATGTGATTGTTTTTTTGTTTGTTTGTTTGTTTTTCCCTCACCGTTGAAACTGGAGACTGCACTTGCAGTGATATAAATAAGCGGTCTACTGTTTTTCATGCATTGTCACTGAAACTGCTTTAAGGTTAAAAAAAAAACATGATATTGTATCTAAAGACACAACAAGATTTTACACTTTTCATTTGAAGGTTGGATTATAAACAATAATCTCATCCTCCCTGTTACCCAAACTGGTATTAGACAACATCACAACACATTGGGTGCAATCTCATCTTTCAGGTTGATTATTAAATGCAAATACTTAGTACGAGTGCTAAATTTAACAGATGTTTACCTTTCCAGTGAAGGTCAAATGTGCCATCTGTATCCAACTAAATACAGTTCAGCTGGAACCAAAGGAAGTGAATGTTATCAGAATGTAAGCACACATTGTGCCCAGTACATATTCTATTGTTTGATATGCTGAAAGCTGGCACACACAGATGTATTAAAACATGACGAAATGTCCATTCAGGAGGAAATATGAACATTAAACCCCGTCAGTTTTATTTTTTTGTTATGCACAACCACTATAATGTACAGAATTTCCTTTGAAAAAAATGTCAAGAATGATTAAAATGATCCGTTTTACACTGATATGAACACAGATGCTGTGTGAACATATAACCTGGACCCTTATGGGTTTCATGGATTCTGTCTGAGTTCAGGGCTTTTTGTTCTCATTTTCTGGTTTTGGCAAACATAGTGAAAATCTCCAGCTGCATCAAAGACTGAGATAAGAGTGTGTGTGTGTGTGTGTGTGTGTGTGTGTGTGAGACACAGAGAGAATCTTGTAGCCTGATTCTAGGCTGCCTTGCTGGTCACAGGTAATCTGCCCAGGAGCTCTGAAAAGGAATTGGACATCTGGCCACAGTGCCAGTTCTTATCTTTTTTCCCGATGCCGTTCTGTCGAGCACATGGAGAGCAGTGATAACATCGAGCCCGGGGTGCTGATAATTACACACGCACATACACATGCACACATGCAAAAAGTACTGCACGATTTGCATACAGCATGTATCTGCACATATAGTATATTTGTGCTTGTCTGCTATCTGTGAGTGCGAGACTACGACTGATGCTCACAGACAGACTTTGGCTAATGTTTGACTGACTTTGTTTCTTTTCTTCATCTGTGAAGTTTTAACCGAGTTGTTGGCAGCGACTGATTCGCAAAGTGCAAAGCTCTTGTAATGAAAGACTGTGACTGTCTGCTGTGCTCAGCATCAGATCAAAAGATTGCCTCAACTGGGGTTTACTAGGCACTTTGTCTTCTTTTCTTCTGTTAAGTGCGTTTGTGTATGTGTGTGCCTATATTTGTGTGCAGGGATTGCTGCTTTACAGTATAAAGACTTGTTTGAATAGTATTTGCTCTCAATATCAGAATGTACAGATTTTAAAACAAAGAAGGAGTTCTTGTTTCATAATTTGCTTTCTGTTGAGGGTGTTTGTTAGGCAGAAGTGTATGAGAGGATCTGTGAATGTGCGCGCATGCTTACCCAAGCGCATGTGCGTATTTGTGCACGTGCCCATGGGGCACTGCTAGTGTTTGATTGCTGCTCTGACCACAAGTTGGGCTTTGACTCATAGTTCTAATTAAACGTAGGGCAGGTCTGAACTGGCAGGGCACACATACACGTACACACCAGCACACACAGCGCCTCTGAAGTTAATCTGTTATTGCCATTTGGTTAGTTGCACCCTCAAAAATGGTTCATTACACTGGTAGCACATACACATGCTAATGCCTTGCCAAAGGCAACTGCAGCTGACATAAACAGAGGCTTCAAGGTTTTAAAGGTTTTAATTGTACTGCAACTGTGGCACACAAATAATAGTTGTCACTGTCATAACAGCTGGAAGTGAACAGTGAAAAACATTTTTTAACATCATACGTAATCTGTAAAAGTTCTTTTTCAAACACACTATAATATATTTTAGTATGAGGCTAAATTTGATGTTTTTAACCCTTTTCTTTTTTTTTCTAGCCTTGCTCTTACTCTATAATGTGTTGATAACCTCTGCTGTAGAGGAAATGTGTCACTGCGAAATGGTGAACAGGGAACGGGGAAAAACGTAGGGAAGCGGAAGATGGAGAACGATAGCCAGTGGCTCACAGTGGGAGAAAGGAAAGGAAAGTAGAGCGAGAGCAAGCAGACGAAGCAAGAGACTTTTAGAAGGAGGAAATCTTAGTTGTCAAACTAAACGTTGGCTCCAAAAAGAGTTTCAATCTAGGGAAACATTTCAGAGGAAGGTAGAAAGTCACCACCCCTGGAAAAATAAGACATTCGGGAAATTTAAGCCCCTTAAAATTTAAACAAAAAGTTAAGAACATGGAAGAAAAGTCCTCCTGCAAAGAAGGGCGAATGGTCTGTTGGTGTCTCAGGAGAAACAACAGGACCCAGCTGTTGCTCTGCAGGCCACCACACCCAGCTGAGAGAGGCTCCATGTGTTGTTGTTGCTGGCCTTCACGACTCTGACAGAAAAAGTGGGAAACAGGGGCGGTGGAGGTGGCGGGGGTGGCAGTGGACTCTGCTGACTTAAAGTAAAGAAAAGAAAAGAGAGAGTGAAAAGTAGCAAAGGAAATGTAAAGAGGATGCTGCATCGCTTCTGGTTCGTCAGTTGTCTGTGAAAGGGTTTGGTCCAAAGTTTGTTATCTGGGTCCAGCATTGAGAATGCCACCGCTTTGTTTGATTACCCCAAGACTCGGGAGATTATGAAAGCACAGCCAAGGGGACGTGACCTCAGCTGGGACCTGAACATTAACACCGTTCCCACGAGAGCTCCTCTAAACCGTCTCTTTTCCTTCTTTAGCTTACGTCAGACGACTTTCACTCCCATCCATGTTATCCTTCACTTTCCCCCTGACGTTTATTTTCCCATCTTCAGCCTCCTCTGGAGCTTCATCTTTGTTGTCCTGTTGTTCACGTTTTATCTTGTGTCACTTATTTTCCCTCTGTCTCCGAATGTAATTACTACATTTTTAACGGCTGGGCTGTTTTGTGTAGCTATTATAAAACAAACTGATGTCATTTAAGAAAATTATAACCTGGGTTTAAACCTTTTTTTTGTCCCAGCTTTTTTCAGCCACATTTTCCCTCAGCTACTGGTGAGCCATACAAGTGGCATTCGTTTCTCAAGTGCATTAAATACCTATTATGTATAATATAATTAGGTATTGGTTAACATTGTCAAGTTAAGAAGGAAATGAGCCCAATAAAGTTGCCTAAGTTTCAAGTGAGTCACCAAATTTGGATCCACTCTGGATGTGGAGGAAGCTTTGTGAGGGAAAACTGCCTCAAACATCGACACTTGAGGTCTGACAACTAGAAACTATAAATAAGTCAGAATGCTGGGGCTTTGAATTGGGAAGAAGCATACGTGGAATTAAAAAAAGCATGAAATTTCATAATGAGTCCAACAGTGTTAATGAAGTGCAATAGCAGCTTGATTGAGTTCTGTTATATTTGTTTTGGTATGAAGCTACAAATTGATGCCTGCGAGGGTCACTGCATCGATGTAGGACATATACGAAATTGGAGCTGGCCGCATGTAGCACTGCAGTGATGTCTGTGAGTGCTGGAGTCACACCGCTGCTATTCTGTGAGGTGTTCTTTAGCATCACACCCAGTGTTATTTCTAATAAGCACCTCAGTAAACCACGACAGCAGAACAACAGAGAAAAAAGCATAGACTGCATATAAAAGACGGACCTGGTAACCATGACATAAACCGGTGGTTTGTGAAATCATGTGTTGAAAACCTCAAGTGAGGCCTTTTGGCTCCTGCGAACCTGGTGTTATGAAACCGGACATGGCAAACACATGGATCTGAGAAACTGAGATATGGCGCACGGTTTTATAGAGTGATAGGACCACCCTAAACAATATCCGGGTTTATCCTTTGTTTTTAACTGTGATGGGGACTATAATGTACAAAATGAGCACCATGTTACACTCCAAAAGACATGAAACTGGGAAATGAGAACCTAAACTCATCAGTAAAGTGTTTGCTGAGGTTTCAGATCGAGGAAGCAAAATGATCTTTATTTTTTGAGTGAGAGAAGTCGCACTCTGCTGGAAACAAATTGATTCGCTTTACTTTTTCAGACCCTAAGGCTGTCATTTCATATACAGATTATCTGCGCGTCATTTATATTTTTAGTAAGGGTGTAGAAAAAAACAAACACTCTTAAAAAATGTAATTATTTAATAGAAAGTCATTGGCTTTTTGTGCGAAAGAGAGGGTGTGTGGGTCTTTTTCTTTTAATGTAATCTACACATAGGATATGTGTCACTGATAGGGCAGGTTAAGTTAGTCGGTTCCCCTCCTTTTCCTGTCTCCACCCATCCCCTTTTCCTTTTCCTGTCTCAAGTCCCAGTGAATAGATTGTGTACCCATGCACACCCAATTACACGCCATGTTCACCGAGCTCCCCCATGAGAGCTGCAGGCCTGGAACAAAGAGGACATCAGAAGGAACACGGGGGATTGCTGCAGGAAATGGAAGCACACGTAGTGATCATTTCAAAACGAGGGGGTTGGGACTACCTACATTTCTGTCCAGCTGTACTGTAGTACACAAACCCTTCAGATGTGGAGTGTCTTTAGTTTACGTTAACTTAAGGAATACAGTGTGGTGCCATGTGGTTGCAGAATTACATAGTTATTAGGGCCCTGAGGTTTTTCCTCAGGTTACAGTCTTTTTTGGGCGGGAAGGAGACTGTAAAGTGAACATTAGAACATACTTGTATGATGTTTTTACAGCAGAGAAATAGACACAAATGCTCCTTGTGTGAACCAATCACGTAATAGTTAAAATTTATACAGAGGTGAAGTCTGCTCCCATTTATGCAAGTTCCCAGAATTTCAGTATTGGTACACAGAATTAAATTTTCTGTAATTATAGTGTTTTTGTGTGACCCAGTATGACTGTCAAGACTTTTAAAAATCTGTGGAAATAGCTGGTAGTTGTGAGATGTTTACACTCAGTATATTTAAACAGTCTTGTGGTCTGTTTCTCGTTTAAGCAAACCAAATCTACATCCTGGTTTGACACATGTACTGCTTTGAATCTGTATCTCTTAGTCCCGACATCTTATATCCACCGAGGCATCTGGGACTACTTTATCAAATGAGTGTTTTTGCTTCCAAGCAATACCAGTGACAGGTCTGCGTGTTGTGTCAGCGCACACTACATGCTGCCTCCATCCATTTTTTAAAAATATCATTAGGAGTTTAAGCAGAGGATCCCAGACCACCTTCTACTGCATCCCCGGGCCAGGCTAGAAACACAATCTCTCCAGCATGTCTTGGGTCTGCCCCGGGGTCACTTCCTGGTTGGACATGCCCAAAGCACCTCACCTAGCATCATAGTCAGATGCACAAACCACATCAATTGGCTCCTTTTGATGTGGAGTAGCACCTTTACCATGAGCTCCTGCCAAATGCATGATTTCCACACCCTGTTTCAGAGGCTGAAGCCTTAAAGCCTTTGGAGGAAGCTGGTTTCCGTTACCTAAAGTTGGTGACCATAGCTGAGGGTACGAACAACAACCAGTTAATGGATGTTTTCCAGATATTTTCTGCTATTGTTCCATTTCTTTCTAAAGTTTTTATTTCCTGCGTTTGTCTTGACATTTTCACCCTCCTTTAAACTGCCTCTCAACCGGTAAAACCCCCAGACTGCATGCAAAATTGACAAACTGCCCACATGGTGAAGAAATACCACAGAGTAATTCAGGAATGTTGTTGGGAATGCACCAACAGTTGGTGTTGCATGATGTCATTTTCTTGCCTGAAAATGGGAGCACATGTGCACTTAGGTATTACATGTGCATTTGTGTGTGTGTGTGTGTGTGTGTGTGTGTGAGAGACTGTTTCAAGTGTGTTACTAAAGAGGCGACACAGTCAAAAAGAGTTTAACACTTTTAATTCTAATTAATCTTTTTACTGGAA
>VUQR01000176.1:0-18252 GCA_015108515.1 Hemichromis elongatus | reverse complement strand
GAGATACAAAGACACAGAATGGAGACCAAGTGTCAGGTGAGGTGCTGTCTGTGTGTGTGTGTGTGTGTGTGTGTGTGTGTGTGTGTGTGTGTGTGTGTGTGTGTGTGTGTGAGAGACTGTTTCAAGTGTGTTACTAAAGAGGCGACACAGTCAAAAAGAGTTTAACACTTTTAATTCTAATTAATCTTTTTACTGGAATATTACCCATTAATCTCACAAACCCAGATTTATTTAACCAACGTTTATTTCCAGCAATGTTTCCTATAAATTGCACATGAGTCATAATGTGTCACAGATACCAGCAACTGAATAATTACTGGCTGTCAGTAGACTTGCTGCCAGCCTATTCTGCAACACACAAATGCTCTAATGATCCCTTTGTTTTCTATCAGCCAGTCTTTCAGTTCTTAATTTATGAATTTTTAAAAAATCATTTAGCGTTCTAAGATATTTTATTCCATAGTAGATGCATATCATGTAGCATGATACTTCACTTGGATCACTTATGATCACTTATGTTTCAGGAATATTAGAACAGCTGAGAGGCAACACGCTGCATCCAGATGAACAGAATAAACTTTTTGGAATTTCCGTACTTGGATTTTTGAGCATGCATCAAGACATATCATGAAGCCTCTACTTTTAAGATTAGGCTGAAAACTTATTATCTTTTTGATAAGGTTATAGTTTACTTATAGGATCAGGTGACCGTGAAGCCTCACTTTGTTACAGGACTAGGCTCCTTGGGGTTTCTTCTTCTTTTCTCTTCTATAGACAACTTTGTATTTAATCATGAGTTATTATTAGTCTCCATCTCTCTTCCACAATGTGTCTTTTATCCTGTCTCCCTCTGTCCTCACCCCAGCCAGTCACACAATAGCTGCTCCTTCCTGAGGGACTCTGTATTAACTTTGCTAACACAAGTCCACTTGTTTTCCTGTTGTTTTTGGTCATTTGATGCATAAAGATCCATTTTCTGCTTGAGTCAATGAAAACCTTAAAAAACAAACAAACAAACATCGGTTATAAAAATCATTTTTATGTAATCCTGGTGATTTTCCTTTGAGCCAAAACCTCTTAGGGAGGTGCCATTATGTATGTTATGCAGATTGGTAGCGGTCAGGAGACTGTTCATGATGGATTTCGAGGTCTGCTTGCTTTTGATCATTGTCCTTTTGCAGAACCTATGATCTTTTCACTTTAACTTTTTGAAATGACTGCATGTTGTTTGCATGCTGAGTTTGCTGGTATTTGTTTTGGGCTTTTTTGGATGTAGCGCTGCAAATCTTTAGTGATTATGACAAAAACAGCTCAGGTTACCTTCATCTGTCTGTGGAACTTGTTTATGCAGATGTTTGTGCATCAGCTCTGCATAATAGAAAGACGTAGTAGTACTCTTGTGTTGGATTAAACCTTCCTGCAGCATCTCTGCACACCTCGGGGTGTGTTCGTCTCCTCCGACTTTCCGAGTGGGAAATCCGAGTCGAGGGGACGTTCCACAAATAATTTCTGAGTAGGAACAGGAGTACACCGTAAACCCAGACTTAAGACTCATCCTAAGTCTGAATTTATTGTACAAAAAACACGGAGTTTATTATTTTTAGTTCAACAAATTTACTCTTCAAATTTTTTATATGTTTTTTTGATACTTTAAGCTTTTAGGATATGCTGAGACAGAAATGGAGGTGTTGTAAAATGCTTTATCAGTACCCTGTTTTTGTTATGCCTGTTTTTTTTCCTCATCTGATAAGTGAATGTCCCACTAGCACAGTTTACATGCAGCCTAAATGCAAAAGCAAAGTTACCGGCCCTCCAGTGAGAGGCCACACTGTGTATGAGCAGATATATGAACAGAGTCTCGTGTTCAAGGTTTGTAAATACTTTTATGAACTATCCAAGGTCATCTACACGAACCAAAACTTTTCTTCTAACTGGATATCTCTCGTCTTCTTCCTCAACCAACAGCACACTCAGTGTTGTATCCAGCAGCCATAAACCACATCAGTCTGTGTGGTCCTCTAATTACATATCAGATGGAGCCAGTCTCCATGATGAAAGCTCGACTTTGCACTTTGTGCTTTAGTGTCAGTCCTAATATGTAAAACAGATGTGTGTTTAATAGCAAAGCCCATCAGTGGTTGTGTAGCACTAGCTAGTTGAATGACTTTAGAGGCTGGATTCCCACTGGGGCCACCCGCACTTAGGAACTATTCCTGTAAGTTGGCTCAGTATTTAGAACTGGCTCTCCTAAGGGGCAGCAACCCTCGTCCGTGAAATGACAGCGATCTGAAAAGTTTCTCCCTGATAAACTGTGATTTCAGGCAGTAAACACTGTAGCTCGGGCTCTGGTTTTCGAGATAAATGCTGCCCTTCATGCTGAGGCTTGTGCACCATTTTTGGGGTAGCAGCAACAATCAGCAGCAGCAGAGAGTTGGCTGTGATTCTACCAGCCTCAGCTTCCAGCTAAAGCCTTCACTATCTGATCAGATCCCGGCCTTGTCTCAACAACTAGCCTGGATTATAGTTGTCATATCAGCCGGAGCCCAACTGATTACAAACACATTCGCACAATGATTACATGCAGCTTACTGTTGAATGTTATGAAACATCCTGCAATCCTTTTGTTTTCAAACCTGCGGTGGCTCAAGGTCTTGAAGCGATAAGGCGGCTTCAAAGGTAAAGATGTTTCATTGATTGTGTTGTTGCCAATTCCTTTGAGGGTGTGTGTGTGTGTGTGTGAGAAGTAGAGGTCAAACAGCCAAGACACATATAATTAACCAAAGACTTGCAAGCAGTCATTGGTTTTATTGTTGATATTTTTTGGCTTAATTTAGTCCTTCAAATAAAAAAAAGGAAGAAGAAAAATTGAATCCTGCTTCTTGGTTTCTTGCAGCTGTTAGATGAGTCAGGTTTTACCTTCTCACGCAGCTTTTTATGGTGATAAAAGTTGAACACACACCAAGTCTAGCAAGACATAACAATAAGCTGGTGGCTGCCCTTTCCTGAGCCTTGTTCTGCTGGAGGTTGCTTCCTATTAAAAGGCAGTTTTTCTGTCCCACTTTTCCAAGTGCTTGATCAAAAGATGCCTTTTGATTGTGGGGGTTTTCTCTTTACTCTTGTAGGGCCTTTACTAAGGATGGGATTTAATAAGAATCGAGCGATATTGATTTCGTTATCATTGTCGCATATCGATTTGACTCCTTATCGATTCTCATTGGGTTCTCCTCCTAGTCCATGTAGCAAAACACAATTACTGCAGATTTGTCAGCTGCACTAGATTGTGATCCGAGGAGCACAGAATCGAGACTCATCCGTTCAGGCAACATTTTTCCAGTTTGGTGAGTCCATGTGAAATTTAACTGCAGTTCCCTGTTCCTTGCTGTCTTTTACTGCTGAGTGCCCATTGGCTCTGTTGTGCATTTAGAGATACTACCATGGTATAAAAGGTACGGTAATGATTGGGGATTTGAGTTTTTTTGCCCGGAGAGCTGCCGTTCACTGGGTATTTTCTCTTTTTAGACAATTCTCTGTAACAACGAGAGATGGTCACGTGAGAAAATCCAACTAGATCAACCGTTTGTGAAATATTTAGATTCAGGATGGAAAATACAACCTTGCCATGTTCAAAGTCACTTAAATCACCTTTCTCCCCATTTTTAAGCTCATGTTTGTTTGTTTGGCAGGTCTCCTTGATCACATCTGAATGCCTAAATGCATTGAGTTGCTCCCGGGTGATTGGCTGGGTAGATATTAGTGTTAACAGGCAGTTGAACAGGTGTGATTGTACATGTGAATGATGCAGGAAGGAGTTTTAGCTTCAATAAGTTTCCTAATTGGACAGAGCTGAGAAGTGATTTATTTCAAGCTTGGCTTTACGGAAATCTGCTTATGTGTTGCAGCAACAGAGGTGGGTCACAATGGTTGAGAAACATCCCAAGTATTCAGTTGAGCTCGAAAGAGTGTAGTAAAGTTGTTGGCTTCAGTTTGCTGGAGCTATTTGTGTTACATAAGTTTTACCCCCCCCAAACACACACACACGCACAAAATCTCCCTAACTCTTCTTCCTCTACCCGTTTTCCATTTTGCGGAAAAGATTTCACACAGGCACACATCAGTGTGGCATGGCAGCCATCCAGAGAGGGGCTCCAGTGTCAGCCCCTTTCAAAGAGCTCTTTGCTTGCTGTCCTTTTGATGGCTGCGACCCAGCAGCAGTGGAGCAGAAATGCAGAAAATCCAGCTTTGATAAAAATTTGTCCTTGATTTTCCACACTGAAATGCAATTACACTTAGATTATGGACCATATATACATTAGAGGCAGAGCCTCTGTGGAACATGTTGGACAGCTTTTTCTGCTGGCACACTTGATTTTTAGCCACAGGAGCACCTGCAGTCCTCACTGTATGTAGCACTACCTACACTACTCCCTGTCAAAGCAAGTATGTCAGGAAAAGCTAAAGTAAAAGCATCACTGAAATATTCTTGTTTAAATAGAGCCAGATGAGTAGGAAAGAAAAATAGTGGAGGAATCTGGCCCATAGAGACTATAGTATAGCATTGCCAGACAGGACTAAATGGCCCATTTTTATAACTGCTTGTGATTTAAATGTGAAAATTCTCCTTCAGGTATCAATAAATTCTTAATTAAAGCTGGTGTCCTCTGGCAGTTAAGGTTATTACATTTTTGTGGGATTAAGTACAGTTATTTATCTTTCTGTCTATAGTAAGGTGAAAAAAAAGGACTAATCTTGGTAGCTAATAGCTGGAGTCAAGCTGTGCTAAGCCTGGCTTAACTTGTAGGGAGGAGAGAGAAAACCGTTTTTGCAAAGTGAGAAAACACTGTTAGACCTGGTCTTTGGTCAATGACGCTGCGATGCGGTTCAGACTTCTCTTGAAAGTTACTCATAATACTTCTGCAGTGACTTTTTAAAAAAAAAAGTGAATCAAGGTGCTCATTCAGACATGAAGCTGGTGCTTCTAGCCGTGTCAAAATCTCCAAAATGGTGACGTTGCCAGGTTTGGTACCAAACAGAGACGGGCCGTTGCACAAGATTATTGCACAAAGGCCAATAGGTGGAAGGCTAAACCGTTGGTGGTCAAGCAATAGTTAGAGCAAAAGACATCAGCTACAAAACACAAGCTGCATGTTTTTGCTTCTCTGTTTTTAACCACTGTGTTTAAAAGGAGCCTTTTTTCCGCCTGTATTTTCCAAGTGACCGAGGCAGTCTGTTTTCTCCGGATGCTAAGCTATCTGTGTTTACAGTTGAGTAACACAGTACGGTTGGACTTGGCACCACACAAAACACAACAATAAAAGTGCGTTTCTCCAAATATGAACTATTCCAAGAACCATAATTTAAATAAGAATGTTCCGACTGCGAGAAAGCGTATTTCACTGCGTTCGCGCAGTAATAAACCTGCTGACGTTCACACCAGGATGACGTTTCCTTGGATAAAAATCACAGCTGCTTGGTTCGATCACCTTTGTTAAGCTAGAAGGCGTCAGAAAGGATTTATATGTTTGCATTCATTTCTGTGAGAGAGAAAATTGGTGTATGACATTGATTGTTTCACATAAACCAGCTAAGTTGTTATGTGTGCTATCGATAGCATATTTTAAGCGGAGGTGGCAAAGCCGTTACCGCCCCTGTGGGGTGAGCTTCTATATAATGTTTATAGTTATAGCTTCTCTTCTTTTGGACATAGAAACTCCCACATTCGAGGACAGCGTTCAATAATCATACACTGTTGGTGTAATAATTGCTATTATTATTTTATTCATGTAAATTTGAACATTAACTTAAACATAGTTTTCTTTTTAGTGGACACTTTTGTTTAAGTTGATCATGCAACAGTGTAAAAAAAAGCATAAAATAAAATAATAAAAAAACCTATTAATTGAATTAATATATGATAAAAATAACACTCATTGCCACTGATAACAAATATAACACTCTTGGAAGATGTGTGACCTTCTTCGGAATGACCTTCGTAGAGTTCGGTTAGGTCAAGGCGATAATCAAAGAGACTCGGCTCTACTTGAAAACCTTTTGAACCTGTTGGATTTCTGCTTCCCTGAATTTCACGTTTCAGCGCTGAAAGCCGCGAAGCAGTTCTCTCAGAGGACGCTGTGTGTATGTGTCAGAATTGCGCGTATTTGTGGTTGTGTGTGTGTGTAACATTCCAGAAAGTGTCAGAGGTATGTGAATTACGTCTGACAGAGGAAGAATGTGAAGACTTCTGCTGCCATGTGAAGGCCGCTGTTGTTTACTGACAGACTCATGCAGAAGAGGTTGCTCAGCTGTGTGTGTGTAGAATCGATTAGAATAACCCTTTATTATCCCACGAATGAGAAATGATGTCGTTACTGAGCTCTTACAAAGTTCGAATATACAGGTATATACAAATAATATACATAATATGTGTAGAAAATTGTACAGAGATATGTATAAACTGTACAATAAACAAAACAAACAAGCTGGTGAGTAAGATGACCGAATGTTAAACTGCGTTATAAAGTCTGACAGCTGCTGGTAGGAATGACCTGCGGTAGCGCTCCTTCCTACACTCTGGGTGTAAAAGTCTAGTGCTGAACGAGCTGCTCAGTGCTCGTACCGTCTCATGCAGGGGGTGGGAGGTGTTGTCAATGATGGATGTTAGCTTAGACAACATCCTCTCCTCCCCAACCTGCTCGATGGATTTCAGCGGATTTTAAGTGTGTGTGTGTGTGTGTGTGTGCGGTGACAGCTCATAGACATAGGCAGGCTGTTGTCACTGTTGTCAGGTAAACAGATGACTGAAGTGATGATAAGTTTAGGTTCATTCACATTGTTGGCAATTTTTTCCAGCTTTTCGTAGTTTTAAATTCCTCATATTTGTTTTAGACTATAGCTTGTTGTTCTTGTGAGAAACTCTAAACATGTCCACCATTACGCTTCAGTGCCCTTACTGCTAGATTTGGAAACCCTGGATCGATTGACCAAGGTAGACCATGGTGTGACCACTTATGGTTTAGTAGTTAGATTTAGTTATGCCAGATGATGATGATGATGATGATGATAGCACCAGAGCCCCCTGGGAGGCATAGCATGTATTCCAGGACTCACTCTTCTTTTTGTTACAGCAGAAATTTCCTTATGATTGCATGTTAAGGATATTACTGCAGAATGATTTAACAATCAGTGCTGGTTGTGCAAATAGGCTTTGCAATATGGTCACATGGCAATGCAAGCTAGCAAAAGTGCAGTTCAGCAAGACACATTTTAAAATATCTTAGCACATTTGCAGTTACAAGAACATGAATAGTAAGCAAAAATTTTAAGCTTTTAAATGTGTGAAGTTGCATCATTAATCAGTGTCTCCTGAGAGCTGTTCTACCTGTCCCTACAGGAATCCTGTAACACCTACTGCTTTGGAAACACAAACATAACTGTGTTAATTTTGTCTCTTTCTTGCCAGATTTGGGACATGAGCGACGATGAGAGCATCTGAAAAAATGGCCGAACAAGCACTCAGAAGGACTAAACACATCCATCTGTACTTTTTACTTTCTTTTTTCTAAAGTGAATCCTGCATTTACAAAGGCCAAGTTCTTTATGTAACCAACACCCATCACATGACCAAAATAAATAAATGCTTTGGAAAGCTTTAATATTCCTAATCGTCCTCATTTGGATTCAAGATGGTCCAGATCTTCAGAACTGGGAGTAATCGAATTAAATAATAAGCAATTTAAAAAAATTAATAAAACTAAACCTGAAAGTCTGAAAAAGTTTTATTTTTTTCTTTTTAAATGTAAAACTGTTGAGCTGAAGAATGTACCTGTTCCTCTCACCTGCTGTTGTCTAAACACACTTTACATCTCTGAACAAAAACACAACAAAACTTGCAAAAAATACTGGAACAAAAGAGCCTAAAAACCACCAAAAAAATGTCAGTTTCAGTCCTCTCCATCAACACATTTAATGATTTTACTGAAGAATTCTTCGGGCAAGGCAGTTACAACATCTGTTCACTTATTCGGTTTGAGAAAGAACTTCGGATAAGTTTTGAAATTAAAATACAATTCAGCAGATCCATCCATTTTTGGGGTCTGTTGACTAGAGACTGACACACGCAGTAGAAGTGATGTTTAAACCAGCTTTGTCGCTATGAAGCTTCACTGGGAGAGGACCTGCATACAGATGTTACTGTGATATCATTAGAACTGTGGAAACTGTTGCTCTTGGTTTGTTGGTGTTGATGCATGTACATGTTTGTAACTATCTTTTTGTGTTTATTTTTACCTCTGCATTGTCCTGAGAGTCTCCCCTGCAGTAATTTTAAATGTATTCAGTGTAATCACATGTACATTTTAACAAAATGCTTGGATATTTATGAAAGTGACTGAAACTGAGTCGAGTTTGAATCATGAGGAAAGGATCCGGTTTTGTTTTCTGGTTAATCTTCGAGCTGTTTTTCTCTGGAATAAAATCCATTATTTCTCTATTAACATCTGTGATGTTTATGTCGCTATGCAACAATATCCTTTTTACTTTAGCTCAATCTTTCCAAAAAGCTGTTTGCCACTTTTCTAGCGTCTCTCGTAACCATTTCACAAGCACGAACACACCAAACAGTTACAAGACAAAAACCCACACAGTCAGACTGTGGTTTAAAAGCACTTTATTGTTCATCAAGGCTACTTTAACGTACAAAAAAGGTGGCCTGCCAAAACCTTTTAAGTAGGAGACACAGAGCCACAAATCTTGATAGAAATTTTATTACAGTTCAGAGTATTACTACCATTAAGTACATGCTACTTCCACTTCAAAAAAGACCTGGAAAATGTGGTGCAGTCAGAGTAAAGACCGACTCCTCTTTGATTTATTTGCTCGATTTTCTTGTTAACTTGATTAAGAATGCAAAACGACTTCAACAGATGGGAACTGTGGTGACATATTTAGGAGTGACATCCCCAAAACTCAATTGCTTCTTAGTTCATCTACGCCTCGCGGAGTGGCACCGAAACGATGATCCGGAGCACAAAACACATCTACAGTTTCATCAGTTCCAACAGCAAATTCAACAAATGTTGACTGATGGTTTTACTTCACTCGTTTCCCATCCATAGATGAAACAAGTCATGAAAAACAGACTATTGCTCAAGTGCTGTTTGAAATTGTACCTGCCTGCTAGCCCGTGAATAATGGGGATTTTTCTTACATTTGTAAAATGAGCTCTTTTGGAAATGCCAAGCAAGACAGGCTGGGCTAGAGGCAAAATCTTCCAACAACGCAAAACATGCAAATTGCTCAAAAGGCCTGCAAACCAAACTTTGTTTTGGCTTATTGCTAAGTCTTGTTCAAATGTCTCTGAAGTCACATGATCGAACACCATGGGGACCAATGGAAGTAGCGATTGTCACCGACACACCTGTGGCTTACTGCGGTTTCACATGTTTTCTGTGCTCCTGCACTTGAACCTTTACTCTAACAAGACAAACTCTATAAACAAAAAAGATCAACTTTTTCACAAAAAAAAAAGAAAATGCAATGATTACAATATAAGGACAGGGAAAAAAACAATTAAATAGCTACATATCATTAACAAATTCATTGTTCCTCAAAAAATACCTACGATTTTTTTTCTCTGTACATTCGTTACGCACAGCGTAATGATGGTCTTATAGTTTACCTATTATAAAAAAGTACTTTTTTATTAAGTGATTTTCCTACAGTGCGTAGGGAGTGTGTGCCAAAGCATAAAGATAGCCTACCTAGAGGGTGGTAGTGAAATGATAACGAGAAAGAATAACAGAAAAACAAAATCCTCTGGACACCGAACCCATTTCCCTCGTGTTACTGACTGCATCCAGGCTGCCTGAATCTGAGAGGTGGGGGAGAGGCAACGCTGTGAGCTCTTAAAAACACTGAGTGGCAGGTGAACATGTCCTTGCTCACAGGTCGCGCTTACAAAAGCTCAGCTCCTGAAGCTCAGCCTCTCGCCCCAACACTCTGCCTGCGAAAAACCACCAAGCCAATCCACTCACAACAGGTCACAGAAAGCACAAGTACATGACAGAACTCCAGTTAAACGTGAATCTGGGGTAACATTGTAGAACTTCCATCGTCTAGTTCTAGGCCTGTTCTGATAGCTGAGACTGGAATGTGTAAACACTTTAGGACGCGGTACAGAACTATAGTGCACATACTTGCTGTTCTTGACACAAAATACACAAAGCCAACGAATCAAAACCTCACCACCTATTTGCCTTAGCTCAGAGACTTTTAAGTCAATCTGTAGTTTTAACGCAGGGTGAGTAACGTTTTCACTGACTGCTAGTGAGACCCCAAGTTCTCTAAATGGGACCACTAAATGTCCTCAAATTCAGTTGTTCCTTTGTTCTTCTTTATCTTTTATTCTTCACCGTGACCATTTTTTTTCTTTAAAAGGCAAATAGGGACACCTTTTAATTCAGGTAAAGACACAAGACTTTGTCGGCAGGGGACATGGACAAGTAGCCCTCACTAGTTATTAGCTCCGCCTGTTGATATAAAGATAGCGAATATGTTGAGGCCTGTACAAAGTTGCCTACAGCAGGAATGTATGCCACCTTGGCGCAGGTTGCTTTGCAGAGTAAAAATTATTTCCTTAGACTGCAGCACTCTAGTTTAAGTTCAGAAAAGAAAGATATATGTGTGTGTGTATATACATATATATATATACATATACACACACACACACATACATATATATGTATACATATATAAAATAAAAAAAGGTCTGGACACCAAGTTGGAACACAAAAAGTCAGCTGATGGAGGTTGAACAAGGTGAAACGTCACACCATAAATTCACGTAACTAATTATCCGTCAACTGTTTTGTTCTCTAGCGTCTGTCTGCTAGGTCTGCCAATGCTATTTACGTAATGTCGTCTTTCAAGTGCCGTAACTTTAAGACACTTTCATGTGTCAACCATATGTTTGAGAGCCATCCTGAACCAACTCTTCTTGTGAACAAAACCCTGCTTCCCAAAAGCATCCAAAGCCTGTGAAGGTAGTGACTTTAAGATGGCAGCTGAACAGGCTAGATGCTCAGATACTTTTGGAGAAAGCAAGACCCCGCTGACTTTTTGCTGTTTGTGTGGTGTCTCAGGTCAGTCAAGCCGAAGTTTGTAGCATCCTGTACCACTGATGGATCAACATCTTAAGAAAACCTTTATGAGCTTTGGATCCCAAACCCAACTAAACCCCAAGGCGATCGTCACTCTGCTGCGGGGGTGAGCTGATCGCCTACTGGGTTGAGATGATTTTAGGAAACGCAGCTCTCATCATTTAACAGAGCCTGTCCGGAGGCTGTCCCACTATAGATGTTTGTTACCATACTGATAGTAATGGAAAACAACAAAACAAAACACAATACAAAATTGTAATAATAACAATACCAAAATATGGAGTACAACTGACCCAGCAGTGAGTGTATAGTGTCTATGTCTGTTACTGACAACGCAAGAAGTAACAACTAACGTCTGAATGAAAAGGCTAATAAAAGTTATGTTTGAAATGCTAAAAACACTAATAGATACCAGCTATTAAAAACAAACAAAAAGAAAAAACAACATGCATTAATTTACCCTTAAAACCTTGTAGAAATCTACCAAACCACAGTGTGTAGGAGAGGGAGAAGGACAGCAGGGTGTACGCCAAATATAATTACTACACCCGTGATCAAAGAGACCGAACCCCCCCCCCCCAAAAAAAAAACAAAAACAAAGGTGTGTTTGAAGAGATCTGAAAAATCTTCTCTCCCCCGGTCGAGAAACCAGACTTTTTTTTTCTTCCTTTCAACCACAAAGTGACATGCAGCGTCATCTATCCCCGTGAAACACATCGAAGCACGTCGTTCGGCAAAGCCCAGCCTTCAACACACTCGGTCCTTGTTCCCAACCCTAATCTCCTCTCGTTACGGTTGTGATGGCCATGAACATCACAGTAGCCGATGGTTTTTTAATTTTTAACTTGACTGTGCTCTGAAACTGAAAGTCAACAGTTTGTACTGTTGGACACAAACCAGCACTGCTTAAGTAAGAATCTGGATGTGGGTAAAGCAGATACCGGAGGGCTGGGCATTACACGTTAAAATATATTACCTCCCAGGATCGCTTTTTACGTATCTGTATAAACCACATACATACATATACACATAAAAATATAATTTTCCTCACATTTTATGGCCACAAATCTGCAACAAGCTTAAATTCTAGTGTTTAATTCAACTTACGTATAACCTTCTCACAATATGATGGAGCAGATAAAGGTGGATGATGGATGATTCAATAACTTCTCCCTTTATTTATATTAATAATTACAGCTCTCAATATAACCACTCTGTAGTGAAGTGCTGGTGGCTTTTTGGATCACCCAGTATCTGAAGTTTTTCAGCTGACAGCTTCACTACTGACGTTTCAGTGATGGAGCATGGACGAACGCTAGTCAAAAGCTTGCTGTGACTCAAGCGTCTAATGCCCAACCCTATAAAGGCGATTTTCCTAAGTGCTTTTAATAAATAATGAGTAATGACCTCGTTCATGCTTTTCTACCAGCACAGGGGTGAAAATGTGCGCAGGTACTTTTCAGAGAGGAGTTAGTGGGATACGAAAATGGCTGTTTTAACAACAGTTGGATTAATATGCCCCTGTCTCAAAGTCAGCCTCATCCGTCCCAGTGTGTTCAGTGCCAGATTGCAAAATGACATGCCACCCTTTACTCTCTACGGCAGTAGTGCAAATCAGACCGAGACGATCCCTAAAGTATACACATACAGTAACAAAACCACGAGAACACATACACAGAAGAGAGAGAAAAAGTGAGGGGGGGAAGGCAGGTGAGAGGATGAAAGAAAATAAAAACAGAGGGAGGTGATCGCTAGATGGCTTTTTGTTGTTTTGTTTCTGAGGTGGGCATGGATAAACATCAGCGTCTGAGGTTTCTTTGGTAGAACAGTCAGGTGGTTTATGTTCATTTTCACCAAAGTGTTTCTCGCTCGTCTTTCCTTTGAAACGTCGGGCATCGCATAACGCAGAAGCAAGTACACAACACTACTGTTAAAGAAAAATAACAACAAAGAAGAAAAGAAAAAAACATTAATAATTAAAACACCTCCTTTTCCTTTCTCTCCGTATTTACATATAACTACAGACACTTGCTCAGCTCCAAGCTTGACATGCAGGATGATGTATGACTGGAAGGAGCACGCTCATGCTCCACCTAAGCTCCAGGCTAAACCCTCATCACTCATTACTGATTGTCTGGCATTAGCATACCAGAGAACAGATGGGAAAAATGACTGTGTTGTTATTGCTTGATTGATCCTCTATGAGTGCACAGTGAGAGAGCGGGCTTGATGGTTTTTTTTGATATTTTTAGCAGACCAGCAGACAAGCGTTCCCTCTGGGAAGCTGGTGACAGACCAAAGTGATGGGGGCACGGATGTTGGAGCCGGGATAACGATTGGGAAAACTGGGGTATATCCCCCCCCCCCTTCAGGAGACGACAGAAGGGGAGTGGTTGTGATTGACCATGCGACTGTCAGGGGAGGAGTTTGGGCTGCTGCCAGATGACGAGGGACTCCCCTTGTTTTTGATCTGCAGCCAGGTTTCGCCGAGCGCCTTGGCAAAGTGGTCATCCACCGAGCCGGTGATGGACACCGAGTTGGTGGCGGTGGGCTCGGGCTCCTTGTAGTTTTTCCCAAGGCTGCGACGGAAATGCTCCTCAATCACAGGGTCACACACTGTGTTGGCTTATGTAAGAAGAAGAAGAGAAAATATGGTTTTAGTTACAATTAAAAAAAATGTAAACAAAATAAAAACACTGAAATACAAACAAATGGTTTGCAGGCAATTTGTTTTAATGTGCATGTGAGTTTACTTTTTTATTGCAGGTTTTCTTTTTAAATCAACATTTTAAACTTTACTGTAACCTCAACGAGATCATAGAGATTTCACTGGGATAAAAACCCACAGAAAACATGATGGGAAAAAGAAAACAAATGGCCGAGGCCTCGAGTGACTTTGTGGGTACAGAGATAACAGATGAGATTGTAATTAAGCATGTTTAAACGCTATCATAACAACTGTTCCGCTATAAAAAATGAAGAACCCTAGCGTTACTAGCATCACTGCTGTACATTTACATCTGAATGTGGAGAGTATGAGCTGTTTTCTCTCTGGGGTGCGCATCGCTGTTGCAAATGCATTTGCAAACATGTACTCACTGTTGCTTCTCCTGTAGTTACTGGGGAAGTTGGAGCAGCCGTTGTGGGAGACTGTACAGTGAGACAGGTTGCAGTTGCGGTTGTTTGCTGGGGCGCATGTGATCACTGAGGGACGATTCTGAAGCACAGAGATGAAAAGTCTGTGTTAAATTTCAAATTCAGCCTTATGATTGCTGATCAGCAATTTGCTAAAGCATGTTAAAAGAAGAAGAAGAGTAAATACAAAATGAACGGTACAGTAACTTTTCAGAAAAGATGGGAAAATAAAAAGAGGTTTCAAGTTTGAGGGAGGAGGAATGATCCAGTGACCACTGGGATTTTAAAACATGGTTTGCAAACAAGCCAAATAGGAAATTTGTACTTTCCACCAACCAAGGAGCCAGGTTAATGAAAGCATATTAGTCACATCATGTGGGGGACCTACCAGAGCTGAGGTTTCACTTGACAATTTAAGAAAAATGTGGTGTGTATTAGAGCCAAAGACGGGACGGCTATGTTACCTGCTGGCGTTCCACAGTGTTGACTGTGTGCAGCACTGTAGCCATAGCTGCTGTGTTGCTGCGTGCTGACTCCACCATGCTGTTTTTGGTAAGTGCCAGTGGCTGGTCCATGGTAGCTAAGCTGGCCAGGTGGAGGTGATGGGAGTGGCTGTACATGTGGTTGCTTGGCACTCCCAGAGCACCGGGCACCACCACACGTTCAATTGGGCTCCTGCTGCGGTCCTTGGAGCCAGCAGAGCTACGATAATCTCCATTAGGTTTCCTGAGGAACAGCCAAGTAGCCAAAAAACAAAGGCACGTTATTCATCCTGCACACTGGATAGTGTTATTTAATTCATGTGTATTCTGAGTCTGTTAGCACTAAATTCACTCTGAAGCCAGTATCATAATTAAAATGATAAGAGAAGACTGTTAGAGCTTAAACATAACAATCACAGTTTATCAAAAACACAATATTTGGTGTTTGGGATGAGATGAAAAGTAAACACGATGTGCAAAGAGTGTTGACAAATGACATAAGGCATGGGAAGAAAAAACAGCACGATCACAAGTAGTTCTGCTAAGATAGGGAGAATGTGATGTAGGGGTAAAAAAAAAGATTATAAAAGGACAATTGTAAATGGTGCTCTGTGTCAGCAGGAACGGCAAAAGCTATTAATACTGGTCTAACAAATACACACCCTCATGCACACACAGCCTTAGTTCTCAGATTGCTGGTGGGGTTTGATAAGACCATATGGTACCAACACAGGCTCACACACTGTCCTCAGATGGAGGAAGGAACACTCTTCTAACTTTATCCAACATGGATGGACTCCAAACTTATCTCGACATGGGAGGGACAAATGGGCACAAAGTTCAAAGCTCTTGAGAGGTTTCCTCAGCACAGCAAATCAACTTCATCTCTTTGGCCAGCTGCACTTACTGCAGTCATAATTTTAAAAAAAAAGAAAGAAAAAGGAAGAAATACTAACGGAGCAAAGATGCAGGACGAAGTCAATCAACTTTCAATTAAATTTGCTAAACACCCTTTCATTGAGTTTTATCCCCTGTCCACACTTACAACAATAAACTGATTAATGGCGGTAAATGAGGGTTAGCCACACATCTTCTATGTGAAAGAGAATTTTTTTCACAGCACTGTTATCACCAAGCAGTGAGCTCATTTTTAATCACCGCAAAACAGATAAGGAATAAGAGATTAAAGTAACAACAGTTAAACAAAACGGGCTTTCTTCCAGCGATAACGACTGTGATATGTCTGATATGTAGACAAGTGTCTGCAACTAAAGACCATTGCAATCAATGGTCTTTAGTTGGAGTTTAACAGGTCAGTAATTGTTTTAGTCCCTGCATCAGATTTTCTCTGTGTTTTTTTGTTTGTGTGTGTGTGACCGTGTGTGTGTGTGTGGTTCACTCCCCTCTTACAAACTGAGGCCCAGTTACAGGGAGCAAGATTTACTGTACTCGCCTCTGCCTCTGCTTTTCTCCCCAACTCCATAATTACTGATCCATTCACAGGTAGACACATACACATCAACTTGCTCATTCCAACATGAATACACTACACACAGACCATGCAGGCTTGATTAAATTTGCAAGTACTTATAATAAACTCAAGCAAACATGATTTTATACGGGGGCATTTTCTAACTCGCACAAGTTAAAAGGCTGCAGGGGCCCTTTAAGTTGCAAAACAAGCTCAAGAAAGCAGTTGTAGATCCATGTGACTAAGCAACCTGACTGTTGGGTCAAGCATCTGGAGTCCACGGCACAGTCCTCCACAAATAAACAGTCTACACAGAATACATAAAGGGGGAGAGGAAGAGCTGAGGAGAGGTGGGGAAGGGTGAGTTGCATGTGAATGGTCGGGACCTTGACTTTAAGAAAGAGTGAGGTCAGTAGTTTCCTTCGTTTGTGCCGAGAGCTTACATTCGCGGAGACCCGCTCTCTTTTTTTTTCCTCCCCTTTTTCTCACAATCAGCAGCAAACTTCCTGAGGGTTAAAGAAGGAAAGGACTTGGCAGCGCTTGCATAAACCCTGGCCGACAGCTCACCAACAAGCTTTTTTTGTTCTTTCACATTGGCATCAGTTCTCCATTTCATCTTCATTTTTTTTAAACAGTCCAAAGAAAAACATACATTGTGGAGCTGATCCCTTTCAAATCAGGTCATAATTAAGACAAAAGTCTATTCAAGTGAATAAACTGTTTAAATTATTACTACATGAAACATCAACTTTTAATCAGACAGTATAAAGAAAGGTCCCCCTGCATAATTTCTCTATTATTTTCAAATATAAACAATCTCTTGATTAGCTAAGAGGCAAGCAGATAACAAAGCTCTCTCATCCCTCCCCAGCAGCTGGGTCTTGAGTTGGGTTGTGGAAGTTGTTCCAAACTTTAATCACTGCCAAAGAGCAGGCATGCCCACATCCTCATTCAAGAGGGCCCATTGCAGGAGCCAGTGAATGGGATCAACAAATCTGACCAATGAATGGAATAGCTGTCGAATCCACCGCCGCCCCCGCCTTCCCCTCGCCTGATTGCCCACCAAACCCTGGACCACATTTCATGCCAGGGATCAGGCTTTCAAAACCCACCCTGTGCCTTTGTCTCTCTTACTCACCTCTTAATTATCATTAAGGTCACAGCTGGGGAAGGAGGGAGAGGACGGACAGGGGAGATGGCAAGAGCTACACATGAAACATGTCCACTGAGTGGTAAAAAAGGGCTCGAGCTAAAGAGAGCAGGCTGCCAGGACAAGAGGAATAGATGGGAGCTAAAAGTAAGAGAGAGGGAGCGAGGGGGGGGGGAGCCATTGATTATTAAATAACACAGAGACTTGGCCCCTAAGTTGGCACTGGGAGACACACAGCATTAAAACAAAAACAAAAAAAAGAAGGGGTGAGGTTGGGAACATAAAGTAAAGGAAGCCCAAATCTAATAACGTATAAATAAACATGAAGGTAATCAGTTCACAAACAACAAGTGAGCTTTTACCACCAGCAGAGTGATGACAGGATTCCTCTTGCTAAAGTGACTGGCCCAAAGGGACGTTTCCTAGATAAACTGGCCAAACTACAAACACCAAACCCAAGCCTTTTAAACGTGGAGGTCAGTCAGAATAAGTGAGAATATTTTTTTCCTTTTTTTTCCAGTTGATACACTTTGTGAATAGGAATGATGTAAAGGACAAAAAAATTATCTGTTGGACAAATGAAATACAGAGAAAATATCTATCTGACTGTATTTTAGTAGAGGCTGGGTTATATGCAGCCTGGTATTAGTGGTAGCCACTGTGGTGGGCACGTACTGAAAGATCCCTTAATTTAAAACCCAGAGAGTACAACCCTCAATACATAAATGATATATTCATATATCTTTAACAATGTTACACTACTCAGATCTATCATTAAGCATAGCCTTTTAAGTAACCACTCACATGACATCCGGCCCTCAAGTCAACCTCAAGTTAAAGATCATACTGCGATCATGTGTT
>VUQR01000174.1:27099-48277 GCA_015108515.1 Hemichromis elongatus | reverse complement strand
TCCCACCTTTTTTCTTTTTTCTGAATTTTTTTTTCATGTTTCTTTTTTGAGTAAATGTGTACAGAGCAGCCTCTAGATGATATCAGATATTTGTTTCTCTCTGTCCCTCCCTCCCTGCCACGCTTCTTCCCTCCATCCCTCCCTCCCTCATTTTTCCTCTGTTTGTTTCCAGTGCCAGTTCTGCTGTGTTTCTGTGTCCCAGGGTTCTTTTTGGCCTACGCATGGCCAGACGCATTCAAAGCCTGTTCAGCTAATTAGCATTCTTCATACAACTTTTCCAGCACTGACCAAACTTTGTAGAGTGTATGTGTGTGTGCACGGCTGTGAGTTTGTGTAGTTTAGTTTAATAGTTTAATGCTCAGTAGCATCCAATTTCTGCTCGACTTACATTATCTGCAGTAGTGATTTCAAGAAGAAGGCTGTGGACAGTGGAATAAAATAGGTTAGTGGTCACCTTGGAGTCACAGTCAATGGATGAGGTGCTCATCGTCCTAAGCATTACCCTTTAAATTTCTCCCAATAAAGACTTGTATAACTCTCTGTTTTAATAGCTAATCTGTAGCACAGAGAGAGCAAAGAAGCGAGAGATGTCTCAAAGGGAGAGTCCAGTTTCTGCCTGCAGAGATCTGACATCACAACATATCTTTATTTTCTCTACAATATTTGCTGTATGAAAAGGAAAAAAAAGTCTGAGCTACTTTTCAAAGACTGCGAGTCCTTGGTGTTTTTTGGTTTTTGGTCGACTGTAACAGAATGCCGGAGCAGGTGGATCATTCCCTCAATCCAACCGGCAGCCATTGTTATTTTAAAAGAGCAGACATATGTTGGAGAGCTGAACGTGGACAATTTCAAAGGAACGATGAAAGCCCCGTGTTGGATTGTTCAGAAAGAGGCCCCCATGAGCGGATGAGGAGGTGGCAGGAAGGGTGGAAAGGAGAAAGAAAGCGCTTTCAAACAACTATCTGCTCTTTTTCTCCACCTTGTTTTACCCTTCTCACACGCTTTATATTTAAATTCTCTCTTTTCTGCATGGCTGCTTTTTTTTTCTGTACATTTATTTGTGTCGATTGAACAGTTTTTATTTTAATAGGAATGTTGTCTAAAGCATTTTTTGGAGATTCAAAGAGACATATGTACCTATATGTGACTTTTTCTATGTGTTTCATTGTTCTGCGCTGTCCATAAGGTAGACGTTATCCTCTGACGTGAGGCCACTTGGGGTTTTTTGTGCCCACAGAAGTTGGGAAATGTCTTTTCACTAACTTTTCATAACAACATATGTTCTGTTTATTGTATTTCATTTAGTCAGTCACGGTGTAATTTTTATTCTGCACAGAAACCGAGCAGTCACACCAACATTTAAATATTGATTTTTCTTTCTAAAACACGATGAGAGCCCACACGATGACTCCAGTTTACTAGTCATAGTGAACATCCTCTGGTGCAGAGTCCTTTAGTACAGATCACTTTGGCATGATATCATTTTTTTTTGTTCATATTATTGGCCCTGACACACAATTTATGTTGACTGATTTAATTATAATTTCTAATCTTCTTTATGTTTTTCCTTCTAGTTTTAATGACATGTGCATGCAAGACTGCTACTCTTTTCAGCTTAGAATAAACTGGGCAAAATATGGACCCCTTTAATAGGGTTGTCTAAATGTCTTTCAATAATTTCTCCAGATTGGTAAACAGGTCTCTGTCTGTTAATTATATCAATAATACTGAGGCGAGTATGCAGGTATAATTCAATTTATTCCATTGAACGATGGATTCTTTACTCTCCTCGTGTTCTCTCTTGCCTTGTGGTTTAATTTGTCTGTTATTTTTCTTCCTTTTAGTTTTATGAGCTGTCGCGTTATAGTAAAAGCATATTGGGATGATATCTTAACGATTATCCTGTGCTTGAATCATTCTCACCTGTGAAAAATAGTGGCCCAAATCTTCTTTTTGGCTTTCAGTATTTTATATTCTCAGAGGTGAAACTGACAGATACAGTGTTCAAATTAAGCCTTTCACTGTTCCTTGTATTTATAACCTGCATACGCATGAAACATTTAATATGCTGTCAATTTTTTGATTTGGCTCCACAGCTTAAAAATGTAATCATCATGTCCTTGTTACTGAGATTGTCCTTTTTACATATAGCAGCAGTTAATTAAAGGGAGTGTCACCGCTGTTAGGTAAACAACAGCTGCTACACTGTTAGAACAACTTATTAAGTTGTGTTTAAGTATTCGATTGGAAATAGTCTAGTTAGGCTCAGGTTTGTTTTGGTCAGACTGGAGATTTATTTTGAAAAGACCTGAGTACACATCTGTATCTCTAGTAACCTATGCGTAATTTATCATGCATTAAAAGGTGTCTAATTCTTCTGTATATCTAGCTGGCACACATTGTATGTTATATTGTCATTAAAGCCACTCAGCTACAGAATCACTGATGGTATTAATCTATGTTTGCATTCAAAATAAATAACATTTAATTTTTAAAGAGAAGGGTAGGTAGGAGGGACGTCACCTGTGGTTGTTAAACCTAAAGTGACTGCCAGCTTTCATATCATTGATTACAGTTGGAGAGTTGGATGGTCTCCTGAGTTCCCAGAATTCCCTCATTGGGAAGCTGAAGGAGGAGTGCTGCAACCTGGGGACCAAACTGGAAGAGCTGGCTGACAAAAGCAGGTCAGCATTTCGTCTGTGTTTGAACATTTATTCACTCAGTTATGCCTCATTTTGTTTTTTTCAGTAACCGTTTACTTCTTAGCTCAGTGGCTTTTTTTCATGAAACAGTTGTTTGCTCTGTCACTCTGTTGTTTATTCCCTCTATCTGCTGGACATCCATGTCATCATTTCACAAAGCATCATCTATCCAGGCTGTTTGAACAGAGCACGTCAACATACTACATACTGCTTTACAGTCTGACCTGTTTTCTTGTTAACCTGATGCTACAGTAGTCACAGCAGGCCGGCCCAGCTCTCCATCTGGGCTGAATGTGTGTGTGTCTGTGTGTGTGATTGTCTTCTGGGTGTGTGTGTATGACAGTGACCCTGGGCTCAGTGTCCTGTCAGCTGTTGGAGCTGTGCTGCACATTAGTCACATGACAGCCTCCAATCTGGCCCTGCCAGACCGCACTGGCCTCACCAGCCACAGGACACATGCACACAACACACACACCAAAGTGCACCGTGTATTTTGTTTGGAAGGACGTAAGTACCAGGTACACATAAAGAGTTTTTATACGTACAAACTCATGCAGACACACTGGCCTGAAGGCTCGTTGTGTACCTCTTCTGGATGTGTGCGTAGCAGCAGCGCGGTGTTGTGTTTGGTGCCTCGGGCTGTTTGAGTTCCTGGAGTCTAAGCCCAACGTAGCGGTTAAAGTCCTGCTGGACGG
Organism: Hemichromis elongatus; assembly: GCA_015108515.1. Taxonomy (NCBI): domain Eukaryota; kingdom Metazoa; phylum Chordata; class Actinopteri; order Cichliformes; family Cichlidae; genus Hemichromis; species Hemichromis elongatus. The sequence continues at coordinate 44,880 of VUQR01000174.1, read as the reverse complement.
CCTCACTTGGGCTAAGTGAGGTTACACTGAGGCAGTTGCAGGAAGACGAAAAAGAAAAATGATCATCTGTTTTTGGTAGTTAGTCCTACTGACTCTGCACCTTTTATCAAGTGTGCTGCTGCAGACTGGCCAATGTAATGTTGTGAAAGTGACACTTAGTATGTCTGGACACGAAGCCCATTAACTCTATTTTTATCCCTGCATTTCCTGCTGTTACCTCTACTTTTAATGTTAGGTAGGCAACGTGGAAAACGATGATCTTAAAATGGGTACGTTTGTCATCTTCGAACACAGAGTAAATGAAGTCACTATTTATTTGTTGTTTTGCCTCTTGAGACTTCTAAAAACCTGGGCCATCACAGGCATCATGAACCTAGCTCGTTTTTTGAGACTACCCCAGAGAAAAGTACTCTGAGAAAACTCCGGCGTGTGATCCCTGTTGTGAGGCAACAATACTAATCACTGAGCTGCCTTGCTGTCATTTATTTAACGTCACTTCTCCATTTGGAGACTCATACGTTCTGTAAGATGTGTGCACAAACCGACAAAGACGTTGCTGCTATCTCTATTTTATGATTTGTCATTGTCTGGGACTACACAGATACACTTTACTAAAAAGTCTTATATTAAAGAAAAAAAGTGGATGATAAATTCAGTTTGTTGGTTTCATAATGCTTCATACGTTGGTAGTGTGAATATAGCAGCTGTGTGCGTGTGTGTGCAGAAGTGAGCTGGAACAGCTGGCACTGGAGAAAAAACACTTGGAGGAAACGGTGAAGAATCTGAGAGCTCGCTGCTTGGATATGGAGGAACAGTGTATCCAGCATGGTCGCATGCACCAGCGCATGAAGGACAGGTGGGCACATAACACACATAACTACACAGCTACACATTCTGTCCCTGCAGCTGAGGGCAAAACATTTCTGACGTCTTTTTGGGGTTATTACCAACAAATAACAACTAAATTTTTAATTTTTTGTTTTGTAAACTCCCAATTAAGAAGGTTCAAGAAGATTTTGGACCATTTTATCTGATTGAAAGAGTCCTGTAAACATCTATCACATTACATATAAATCCCTCCAGCTCTGAGTGTTTTAAATGTTCATTTCTTTACATTTCTACAGCGATGGCAGCAAGCCTTTTAAAAAAAGAAGCACAGTTTTCTTCACATGCTGTCCCCCCACCAGTGAATCTTCTGCACATCTGATGTTTATTTTTTATATAAGAATTGTTTTAATTTTTTGTTGACACAGTGGTTTTTGTGTCAGCGCTTTATTCTCCTGCCGTCTGTACTGAGGCTGCACACACCAAGAGTTCCTGATCAAAAACTTTTTTTCTTATATAACAGACCGGAGGAAAGTAAAGTAGTTATAGCAGCATAACGAAGCGCTTGTAACTGTTCGCCTCATCCACGTGCAAATCGCTCACAGCTAAAGACGAATAACGTGCACATGTTGACGGGAAAAAGTCTTAAGACGAGGACGTCAGGTGCTCATTTATCAGACTGCTCGTTTACAGCTGTGCTTCTTCACACGTCTGTGGCTCAGATGAGTTATGAAGTTAACAAGTGGGCATTTTATGAGAAGTTGTGCGTTTCGGTGGTGACTAAAACCTATAATAAGCAGCGGTAAGTTGATCTTTTGTCAGTGGGAGCTAACACACGATGCTCCTGTGCACTTTTCACACTAATAGACTCTTAATTACGCTGAAGTGAAGAGTAACGTGAGATTTTTGGAATTTAGTCATTCGAAAATAGTCTTCAAGTCAAACAAAAAGATTGCAGTGTGCATTTTAAGAAAAGAACAAAGCAGAACAAAGTGAGTTGATGAACTGAGGAGTCAGTTAAGAGGAAACAAATGTGATAGTGTAATAGTTGAGTATTTGTATTTTAGGGGAAAACTTAAAAACGACTCCCTCAAACTTCTTAAGTATGAAGATTTGTTGGGTTTCTTTACTTATGAAATCTGCAGCTAAAAGTGCTTCCATCTTTGGCTTATGCTACAGTATCTGTACGTGTGTGTGCGTGATACGGGGGTCTCTTCCTCCTCAAGTGCGGAGCCCAGTTGGCGTGTGTCTCCACGGGGCGCCTGGCATACAGCCTGGCTCTGCCAATGTGGGAGAGGGTGTGTGGGTGTTGTTGCCCCACTCTGCAGGATCTCTACCCCAGTGCCCCCCACTTTTCCTCTTAACACACACACACTTGCAATCACGCTCACCCTTTTCTCCTGCTCCATCCATGACACTACATATTGTCTACCTCCCACCGGTGTTAACCTGTCGATAGTCACACGCTGCCAAAAAAACAAAGTTTACCAAGTCACAGCTGTCTCCTGGTTCTGTGTGACTCTTTGTGTGGTTTAGAGAAAGAAAAGCTATTTAAGTTGACAAGGAGTGTGAAGTATGAATATTCTGTATGTTTCTGTGCATATGTTGCTGTGGTATTTTGTGTATGTGTGTATGCGTGTGTGTGTTGGTTGCTATTGCATGTTCTCAGGAGGTTTAGCAGAGCAGGAATGTGGCTGCCAAAAGTGGATTGGCTGGGAAGTTGGCACCTAACTTCTCTCTTCTCCCAACTGAACCACGATAATCACTCTTGGCATTTACTGAGTTTTATTTTCTGCTTTGACACTTAGTTTGTTGATGAATCCTCCTGATATTTAAAAATCTCTCGAGTTCAGTTCTACAAGAGGTCACTTCAGGAGCGACTGTTAAGCCGGCTGACCGCGTTTTTGCATTTTATTTTGCAGCCGGTAGAAGGTGTGTATGTTTGAGAGTGCGTTTATATGGGTTTGATGAGTAGTTTTGGCATTTAACTGCTTTTTTTTAAAGAAGGTGCAACATAGAGATGAGGTAGAGAGGTGTGACTAACATTTATGGTGCACAATGCTGCTAATACTTGTTTTTTTTATCTCTATATGTGCTTCTTTTTGAGGTAAACATTATGAAATATATATAATAAGAGTATAAGGGACTAATACTTGTTGGAGTTTGAGAAGTTTAGCTCCTGTCTTGAACTTTGAGATGTCGCTTACCAGCGCGTGTGCATGCAGTTTTGTTTGCGTGCGTTTAAGCCAGTACGTCATCAGTTCTTTTCTTGTACTCTCATGTTGTCGTGATCTTCGGTGTGCCTGCATGTCTATATGTCGGGTATATGTTTGCTGGTCCCCGCAGGCCCCGAGTGTTCGGTGGGCGCCCCGCCGTGCCGCTCGGGGGTTAAGGTGTACGTGTTAACAAGCTGGTGTAAGTGGGTTCAGTATCCAGCGCCCCGCCCCTCCCCACAGCCTCTCCATCGGCCTGCAATCTGTGCTGCGAAGAGCGGCAACAGCGCACCACGCACAAAACATTTGGAAAATCAGCTTGATTTATTTTTACATGGGCAAGCTGATTGCCAAACTACACAGGGGTTTTAGCACACAATGTTTTGCTGCACCATTTAATTATTTATTTTACTATTTCTGTGTTGTTGCTTTTTTTCTCTCTTTTTTCCTTTTTTTTTGCTTGGAAATGAAGGAATGGAGCGGAGGGTGGAGAGATGGAGCAGGACAGCAGCGAGTTAGAGAAGATGCATAGATGCAAATGTTGAATATAAAGGCGCTGCGATTATTATCATTTTTATCAGCCTTTTTTAACAACATTTTGATTTAGTTTAGTGTTTATTGTAGTTAAAGATTTTAGATTTGAATAGTATTTTTTTTAGTTTTCAAGAATCTTTTATTCGATATTTTTACAAAGGTATTTGATCATTTTCAGATGCTTTTGTGTGAGAAAAGTACAAACAAGAAATCAGCCTTTCTTGTTCTCTACTCTAAAGCAATTAAAAATGACAGCTGATTATTTATCAGTGGGCAGGTGATGTTTGTGAGTTTGTATTATGTGAAAGCAACTTAACACAAGCACAAACGGAAGAAAAAAGACGTTTTGGTTGGATTAATACGTTTTTAGTTTTTGATAAAACTGTGACAAAAGTGAACATTTTCCAGTGCAGATTAATTAGTTAATAGAAACATATAAATTCTCAGTGCAAATGATACATTTCTTAGTTACAAATCATTGTATGAATTTAAAATTAGCATTTCTTTTAAAGCAAAGATATTATTATCTTTGCAAGAGTACATGTACAGCTGGCCCTGAAACTTTAAGGCATTTTAGTCAATTTTATAAGTTTCTCTTATAATGCAGCTTAAACAAGAAAAAGAAAAATATATCTGTTAATCTCTCTATATATGAAATAACCTTTTTCTAACAGAGTGATGTTGGTTGGGAAATGGGACTTAAATTAACTGTAACTTCTCCAGTTTTCTATTCATATTAATTATTTTTTCAGCTGTGGCTCTTCTGCCCTCCGTCTCCTCTTACCTCCCCCTTCTCTTCGTCTTATCTCTTTCCACTTTACTTTCCTTTCCTGCTCCAACTTTTCTCCTCTCCTCTCCTCTCCTCTCCTCCCCTCTGCTTTCCGTACTAAACACCACGCAACCTTTTCTCACCCCACAGCTGCTGGCAGGCTGTTTTACCAATTATCACTACGCATGTACACACTTAGGTCACGCACATAGACTCTCGCACACATGTACGACAGACCAGCACAACACCAACGCTTGCTTAACCACGCATAGTGACAGCGGAGTGTGTTTGTCAGGCCTCGGTGTGCTGTAGAGGTGTGCAAGTGCTTTTGTGAACACACAGCTCACTGTGCAGCCCTTTAAGAAGAGTAGCAACATATACGCAGATGTGTCTGTAGATCCACAGGCTTCACTGGGCCATATGGCCTCCACGGAGAAAGATGGAGCTTGCGTCTGGAGGAGAGCAGAAGAGGGAGGGAGGGATGGAGCGAAGGATGGAGGGCCATGTGTGGCATGAGCTGTGTAAGCAGTTGTTGAAGTATGTATGCCTGTGGATGTGTGTGTGTGCGAGTGCATGCGTGTGTATGAGTGTGTGCGTTTGCACCAGAGGCTCCAGGAGATTGGTTAATGGAACAAATGGTCGCGGCGGGCCAGGGAAGAAGGAACAGGCTTGCTGCTACCGCGGGCGGACAGCGAGCCTCGGGCGAGGGCTGCTTCATCTGGGCTCATGCCACACACACCCTCTGTCAAACCCTCGTCTCTCCTCATCCCCCCACTCCCAAACACACAGTGTGCTGCCATGCTGCCCCAGAAGCAAAAGGACGCTCCTCGCAAAACTTTTCATTTGCAAATGAAGTTGGCAGAGGCTGGGCAGAAGAAAACGGGACAGCTTTCATTTGTCTCATCTGTGTCTTCGCGCTTGTGCGCGCACACACACACACACACATACACACACAGATATTTGTGTGTCTGTTTCTGTGTGTGTGCATCTGTGTGTGATGAGTTGCCACTATGTGTGTGATCTAAGAGGTACAGAGAAACAGAGGGACGATAAAAAGAGTGAGATGTGGAGAAAGTGAGGATAAAGACAAAGAAGGCCCAGTGAGAGGTTCAGCGTCGTTAACGCCTCGTATTCATCTTCCACAGAGCGCTAATATTAACATCACCTCCTTACATTTCACATGCGTTTTCTTTTTTTTTTTTTACTGGTCACACATTGCTGTTTTTTCACAGATTTTTTAAAAAACGGATTAATTTTTCACATCACAACAGCCCCTTCCCTATCAGGTTTTTATCATAAACTGTTGATCACAGGTAGGTACTTAGGTAGTCTGAATGTGGTTTGTGAGCAGCTATTGTACAAACATTTCAAATATTTAATATTATATTTCAAATTTTTACAAAAGCAAACACGAAGTATAAGCCATTTAAGACGCGCATCATCGTTTCGTTCCCCACTCATACTTGCGTTCTTACCTCTGGATGGCGCTGATCAGTCATCCTCCCTCCTCCTTCATCTTCCTCTTCTTCCTTTCTCATCGTTTCTGTCTCCGCATGGCCCAGCTGGCTCCCGTAGCCGGGAGCGACTGCAGGGCGGCCTGCTGAAAGAGCATTGTCAAACGGTGGCTTTACAGCTCTGTCGCACACACACGCGCACACAGACGCACAGATTTGCAGCTCAGATGTCAGGCTGTAGCCAGAGGCTTGCAAGCTGGAGCGTTAACTGTGCAAAGCGTCACATCTCAAGCCCCAGTCAGTGACTCTAACACTACTTCATAAAACTACAAGTAGAAAACTCGAGCAGAAGCACCTGCCCCTTCTTTAGAAAAAATGTTAAAAGTAACATCAGCAGAAACACTTTAATGCCAGCAAAGCAAACGCTCAAACACACGGCTTAAAACAGTCAGGAGGCCTCACGGCAGCAAACAACTCTGACATTAAATAGATGATTTTCCAGCCTGCAGCAGCACCGACACCTCTGTTAATGCAGAAATGAAAGCAGAGACGACTTCTGTGCCCGTTCAGAGCTGTTTACAGGTTCGTCAGATCGTGAATATATTTCTAACATCCCTTCCTAAAGTCTTTCCAGATTTTATTTTTAATTATAAATACTGGCCAGGAGCCTTTCGTTGAACTGCTGTCTGGGACGCTTTACCAGAATGAAAGAAAAAGAATATGAAATGATGAAGAAAAATACTTGATATTAAAAATATGAAATTACATCATATGGGAGATGATGGCCCTGTAAGTTGTTAGGATGTAAATAAAATAAAATAAACAGATTTGAAAGTTTGTGTCTGTTACAGATGTTTTTTTGGGTACAGTACAGCTGGCGGCCTAATACTAGCCCCACCTTAGACTCTGCATTTAAGAGTTTTTGCAGAGCATTTTTTATTCTAATTTTTTTGTGTGTGATAATAACTTAATACTTAAGTAAGATGGATATTTATGGTTTTTGTTACAATCAGTGTAACAAGCAGACATGATGTTTATTCTCTTTTACTCTCAAATAATTGTTCACTTTAATGTAAAGCTAAAAACTTTAAAGCACCACAGCATGCAATGTAAATGTAGCAGTAATGTAATAAGTAATTTTATTTAAAAATGAAAGAAAAAAGTAATGACATAAATGCTGTTTTAGTGTTTTGAAAGATTATGTAAATGTTTGAGCCTGCTGATCTTTTATTTTAGAACAAAAATGTCAAAACTAATTTTCTTGTAAAATAAAGATTTCACAATAAAAGCATGATTTAGCATGATTAGTTAACATAGCTTTGTAGTAACAAACAAAAGAGAAACAAAATTTTAAAAAAAATCAATCAACAAAAACTAAACATATTTTAAGAAAAGGCAAGTATTTTTGCAATGTTGGTGATCACATGCTGAGAAGTATTTTTCACTTCATGTTGTGCTCTTAGAAGAAGAAGCTGACCTGACAGACTTCAGGTTATTATATTCACGCTGTTATTCAGCCTGAATATAAATGTGTTCACAGTGCTGTGCTCGTAAAAAATTAAAAGGAATTAAAAAGTAAAAAGCTATAGGATCGCTGCTTCATGTATGTTGAAATGTTCCCTTAATAAGTGCTGAATATTGGTTTGGCAGGACTGTGACAGATGAGATGCAACTTTCATCTGACTGTTCATGGAACATCTGGCGGGCTAGTAACATCTAAGACACCTTTTTTTCCCCCTCCTGATCTTCACACTGTGCTCAGCACTGCAGGGGAACAGCTGTGAGCTGGAAACTAATGGGGGAAAAGAGCAGTTTTAACAGATGATATTTTTTTTTAGTTTGATCATTAGGAATGCCAATTCACCCGGCATTTGTTTAATTGTCATTTCTATCTTCACAATTTCTATTTTCCTCAGTTTGATATAAATGTGATGCACCAAAGCCGCTCCAGTTAAAATATACACATTTAAAGATTACTGGATCTTAGAGGATTTTGCAATTGATTTGATCGTTAGGATTTTCTTCAGTTCTAAATTACAGAAACACATCAACTATAACCTGCTTTAGAAATTACCCACAAACAAAAACAGCGATATACTTCTTTAATATCCAGTATATTTCGTTTCTGTTTCTGTTTATTAAGGGGATGGTGATCTTCTGTGTCGTAGATCTGGAAATGAAGACTGACTTAGTGTGTCTTTCAAGTATGACGCTGACATGTGAAATCTGCCGTGCCTTTACAGAATAAAGTCTCTGAAAATAGCCAGGTGGCCCTAAAAAAAAAAACAAAACCCTGCAGCGTCAGCAATCGCGTTCCCATGTCAAATGCACATGTTAGCGGGAGCAACAACTGGCATGACAGGTTGGTGGAAGAGGACGAGGGGCACGGCCTTCAGGCACACGCGCACGCACACACATATTCTTGAGTGTGGTTTTGTGCCAGCCAAGATTGAGCTGGAGCGCTGGGGTGTGAGGGTGGTGATGGTGGGCATGCCTGGGGTTGGGCGAAATATGGTTTTGTGCTGTGCGTGTGTGTTTGTGTGTGTGTGTAGCAGCTGCAGCCTTCATGCCCCTGGCAGTGTTGTTGTAACCAGGCAAACCAAGGCCGTCTGCCTGCGTTCTTCACCCCCCTAGGCCCCCTGCCTGCTACACATACACACACACACACATGTAGGTTCAGAGATCTTTTATTGTCTTTAGATTAAATTTTTTGCAACATTGAGTCTGATCCTTTGTTGTATTTGGGGGGGGGGTGATGTTTGAGCATGTGTTTTTATCTCTCTCGTTTGCAGATTTTTTAAATTTACTCTTTAATCACAGCCCACGTTCGCCATCGCTGACAGATTTTCTTTTCTTTATTTTATTTAAAAAAAAATTAAAAAAGTATAATACCTGATCTCACAACCCAGTTTGTGCAGGATAGTATCAGTTTACTGTGTGGCTTGTTTTCAAGTAATTTTGATAATCTATGCACTGTGCGATAAATATTTTCTTAAAGTGGCACGCTCCACTGGCTGATTTGTTTAGTGATAGGAACACACACATTCATAGGGGGCTGCTGAGTGACAGACCTGAACGCCGCTTCCAGATCTTCTGTATCTATTACAGTCTCTCTGTTTTTCTAACATGACGTTAGCACTTTCCCTTTGGACCATGCCTTTAGGACATATGCTCCCACCTGTAAATAAATATGCAAACACAGACAAACACGTACACACACACAACAGAGTTTAGACACTAGCTGTGGGCTACGACTGATGTATACCAGAGAGGGGTAGCTGTGTCTGTGTTTGTGTGTTGTAATTAATCTCCTTACTAGCAGCAGTCAATAGAGAGTGCTGTGGTTCGAGGTGCAGATTGTGAGCAGAGTTTGATTATTGGGCTGTCAGGGGAAATTACTGCAAACTGCCTCCCAGCAAAACTTGCTTCTGTCATGTCTGCTGTAGAGCAGAATACACACTTACTACCAGGACTGCTCTGAAAGCTGTTTTCAGGTATTTTAGAGGAATTATTTAAGTGTAGATGTGTGCGTGTGTGTCAGTAAAGCGTTGGATCCAGCAGGTGGTGTCCTTTTACCAGGTCAGCGGGGAAGCTTTTCCTTCTCTAACCCCGTCCACTGAGCTGCCAGCCCGGCCATCAGCAGGCAGCAGGGGGATGGTACGGCTGGAGCTTGGAGCCTCAGTTTCTCTTCCCCCCACCACCACTCAGTCCGACACCTCACCTGACACCACAAACTGTCAGCCCTCGTTTTTCACCGGCTGCAGATCCCCTTCACCCAAACATCCGTTTATCTGTCCTCCCATCAGTCGGTCAGTGAATCCAAGCTTCCTTCTAACCTAACCCATTCCAAGCAGTGTGCTGAAGTGTGCCAGCCAGCAGTGTGTGTGTGTGTGTGTGTGTGTGTGTGTGTGTGTGTGTTGGGGGATGCATCACATGCAGCATCATGCTACACAATGAAGCACCCAGATGAGGAGCCTCAGCCGGACTCCGCGGCCCGTTTCACCACAGACTTTATGAAGGAAGATGACCCACAAGGTTAAAGTGAGGAAAACTCTGGGCTACATGATCGTGTTCACAATAATTAAGCATGTTGAATAAATGATCAGACACCAGGACTATCACTGCTCGCCTGTGGATGAAAGGACTGTGGTTTATGATGCCAAACTTATTATGATCATCACTATTCCTAACCGAGGGGCTGCCTCTGTAGCATGGACACGGTTTGGTTATGAAAAGTCTGACACGGATGTAAATGATGTCACAAACCGGCCCCCACCTCAGACTCAGACACGACAACCTCGTCAGCCACCTACACAAGACTCAGGTGAAACCGTACACAGAGAGTTTATGGATGAGAAGCAAAGATGAGCGTCAGCCGCTCCAAATAAACCTCAAACGTTAGAACGGGCTTTCCCCGCAGCACGCCGTCTAATAAATACTCACAAAGCTGTCAGGAAATATTTACAGTTTCATGCTTCGGTCAAAACACTCGACTCCAGGTACACAACGCCGCTGAAACACTTCACACAGGTCGAGCTGCCTGAGATTCACAGAACCAACAGAAAATGTAAAATTTTTGTGATTTACGTCGTTGTTGGGACAAAAAGTGTCTGATATGAGATTTTGCTCATATTGCACAGCCCTATTAAAGATGCTCGACTCCATTTCTGAGTGTTTTTATAGAGTGACTGTAGTACTGTCCAGATTCCTAGGCTGCATCCTCCTGAGGTCACATTTGTATCCTGATTACGTCACAGCGACGTGATGAAGGCTGTGGCAATTCAAAGGCTGTTTTAAATACGTCCTCCTTTCCCCCAGATTTGAAGGATTGGTCGGGTGTATCCTTCATGACCCACCATATCCCACAATTCATAGCACAGCCCAGCCAATTCCAGTTTCCAACAATGGCGGCAGCTACTTAGTTTTAATATTACTCTTATTTCTCTTTCTGGGTCACAAAATAAACGTTTCAGATATTTCTAGGTGAGAATGTAGCTGTGCGAACGTCAAACATCTGCTCGCTTTATCAGGACATCACATGTTAGCTAAAGTGCTCCGACGTGTTCAGAGGCGTCTGTTACCCACCAGCTCCACAGCTGACCGCGAGGTCAAGGGTCACTAAAGCCAGCGAGGACGGCGAACTCCCAGCACATCGTTTACGGACCCCCGCGGTCTTTGGCTACTCAGGTTAGACATGATGTATAAGTCACTGAGATAACCTAAACATGCTACAGACGTGTGAGATGGTCCAGGGTTTACTCCAGTGTCCTGTTATAGTTTAGATAGCGAGGAGCAGACGGCTGGGTTTACTAAACTCCACTGAGACAGCTGGTGATGCAGCTCTGAAGGCTGGACCGTCACATTTCACAGCCTCGCACTTCCAGCCTTCTCGGTCATAGGAGGACCCGGCCCACGTAGACCGTGAAGGCCGGGTCCTCCGAAGGATGCAGCCCCTGTCTCATCTTAGTCCCTCCCACCTGAAAAACAAGGACAGGTGAGGCAGTGGGCGCCCAAGCCTCATGATGTCAGCATGATGTAAGCAGCAGCATCATCAATAACAGTTGGCTGCATTTCATGATGCCAGGTATAACAGAGCTTGTGTTTTATATTTATTTCCACGTTTATTAAAACTCCCAGCATACATCAGGCTTCCGTCCCCACACAGTGTGATGTTGCAGGTGTGGCCACGCCTCTTTAACACTTCTGAAGGACACACCTGTGAGCTGTGTGAGAGCAGCAGCTACTCACCAGCCACTTTATTAGGTACGCCTGTTCAACTGCTAACTGAGACACAAATGTCTAATCGGCCAATCGTGTGGCAGCAGCTCTCACCCAGCGAAGACGACCTGCTGAAGTTCAAACTGAGATGATGAAGATTTCAGTGACTGCTGTGGTTCTTTGGGCCCTTTTGTACCAACAGATTCAGACGAAACGGCAGCGGTGGCCATTTTTCAGTAAAAGAAGTCAAGTTTATCCCTGTAGGACTTTTCTCTTGTGGTCTTTATTTGGCTTAAAGCTCCTGAAAACTTCATGTAAATCGAATCTGTTCTTCCATTATTCAGCTTCCTGTGATCGCAGAGTGTCCGCTTCTCCAGGAGGTGCAAGTGTATAGAAATGTTTCTGTGTGACGCAGGAGAAAAATGATGTTACTATGGTTACTGTCACGTTGACGTGTTGATAAGTGACGTAAATCTGACTCGGTGCGCCTATAATATGAGGATGTTTTTCTCGTGAATGAATCGCAGATATTTATTGATAATACTAATAATCATGACAAGACGTCTCCGCTTCCGTCCGCCGTTCTTACGTTTAGGCGTTACCCTTTACGTCGTGACGTCATCGCATTGCTCCTTCCGCTGCCGGTAGAGTGGACGTGAGGAAGAGAAGAAAAAAGCAGAAGAGGAACAAACGGCGAAACGAGAGCAGGTTGTTTTTTTTATGAGAAACATTCCCCACCGAGAAGAATAAAAGCTCCCAGTCCGAGAACCGCGACAGAAAGCCGGCTGCAGGTAGGTTTGAAGCCGGCCGGAGCGGCTGGATAACGGCGGCGCGCTCTGTTAGCTTCAGTGTTAGCATAGAGCTAGAACCGTGCGATCCCGTAGCCTCGGACTGGGCACCCCGGGGCCGGGCTCCAGGTCTGGCAGCTGCCGGCACAGTGACGGTTTAAACGGCTCTTAACCGCGGAGGTTTGACTCTATAAGGGCCGAGGCTAACGGGAGCTAACCGGGCGGTGCTTTAGGGCGGGGGGACCGCCTGCAGGTCCGGGGGTGACTGACTCGGTCAGCCGGTGCGGGCGCGTTTAGCCGATGACCAAGCTTTCTAATATTAACACAGTTGACGGTGAGATAGCGGAGCTCCGTCAGTGTCCTCCCAGTGAGCCGGACGCTGACCCGTTCGGTGCTTGGAGCCGCGGACCTGACGCTGCTGATCACCGCTAATGTTAGCAGCGTGTAGCTAACGGTCACTTCCTCACAGCTGAGGAGCCCGGCCTGATCCACACCAGCCCAGACCTCACCTGCTCAGCCACAGGGGCCACTGCCCACCTTTAACACTTCATTTATGTTCCTCTGAATAAAACCCCAGCAAAAATAAAACCAACTTAACTCATTTGAGAAATATGTTGAATGTTCGGGGTAAATTATGCTAATCTGCGGTTACCGGAGATGATATTTGAATAAATGTTAGAACTTGGTTTGTTTGTATGGATGAAAAAACCCAACAAACAACAAAAACGTTACTGTTACCTTCAGACTGACAACTGATGGGCTCATTGTTTATTAACCTTCTCGACCTGGTTGGTTCCTGACCGAACATGACTCCGCCCACTGTCTGCTCAGCTTCCTGTAAACAGCTGTAAGCATGATGGGCCTGTTGCTGAATCACGCTGAATCAAGATTTTATAGCAACATTCACAGTGATGTCACTAAATGACAACAGCCGAGCGACCTGTCTGCGTTTACTACCTGGACAGGTGCATTTGCTCACATGTCGAGCTGCACTACTGTTACGTCTGCTGTAGTTTTTCTGCTGAGAGGATCTCTTGGTGTGAAGGCTGCTTCCAGAGGTCTCCTACAATAACAACATATTTTGGCCTTTAAGATGTGACCGCTGACCTCCAGCTGCACATACCCGACACACGCCTCGTCAGGACTGCTGTCTGGTTAGTTTGTAATTCCTGCGGCTGACCCAGTAAACTGTCTGCTGCTGTCGATAAAAATGCTTTGTGAGTTTTAAATTGTGCTCATCTGGGAGGTTTGTATGTGGGTGTGCCTACAGCCTCGTGTTGACTGAAGGGTGCAGCTCGTTGATGATGCAGAGCCACAGGGCCTGCAAGTACGAGCACACATCAAAGAGTTGGTTCAGATCCACATTTCACCCGTTTGATCACAAAAGGACAGGAAGTCGTGCTTTTAACTTCACACACGTGAATTTTTTTCTTTGTCTTGTCTAAGAAACGGAGATTCTGAGCTCTCTGTCATCAAACTGAACTTCATGTCCTCTGTTCTGAAATGTGATAAACCAAAAAATTACTTTTCATTAAATTAATTTAAAAGGAAGTTCAGCGTTTCCGGGTCCTGATCGTGTAACAACCGGACGAGCTGTCGGTGTGATGTTCTGGTACCTTCTGTCTCCTGTCACAGTCAGTCACCATGTAAGTGTGTGTGTGTGTGTGGTGTCAGGTGACCGACGATGGCTGTGAACGTGTACTCAACCTCAGTGACCAGCGACAACTTAAGTCGCCACGACATGCTCGTGTGGATCAACGAGTCTCTACAGATGAACCTCACCAAGATAGAAATGCTGTGTTCAGGTAAGCGAGGACTTTCCACACACCTTGTTGTCCTGTTCTCGTAAATTTGCAGCTGGCCGAGGGACCGCCTTTGGATTTGACAGCTAAGCGTTCATGGCGTCGCTCACTGATGATCCCATTAGAGTCTGCAAAGCCTTTTCTGACCCTTTCAGGTCACGTTGAACATTCAGTCACACTAAGCTTTCTGTGTCCTTGTGCTCTTCTCGTCTCTCTGTCTGGAGCTGTTATCATGTGACTTGTATCACCGTGTGGGACACGTCACACGTCACACAGGAGAGAGACGCTTCAAGATATTTCTAAAATCAAACTGCAGTTTATCAGTTTTCACTTCTTTGTATAACATTAAATATGTTTGTGAAACGTCTGATCTAAAGCGTCCTCGGCGTTTGTGGCCTCTTTGCAACGCTGATGTGGACCGTCACTTTGCTCTTATTTTGAAAGTTAGGCCTTTTTTATCCAGCTGACATGCGTCCTTCCTGTTTTTGGCCGTTTGGCGAATGCGAGCTGTGGACTCGGGTCGACGGCGCGCGGCCGGAGTGAGCCGTAACCCCGCCCTCTTTGTCTCGCACCCCCTGCCCGCACGCGTGGTGTGTGTGACGCCTCCGCTGACACGTGTTTCCTGTGTCCAGGTGCTGTTTACTGCCAGTTCATGGACATGCTGTTTCCAAACTCTGTGCCTTTGAAGAAAGTGAAGTTTGGGGCCAAGCTCGAGCACGAATACATCCACAACTTCAAGCTTCTGCAGGTGGCCTTCAAAAAGATGGGAGTCGACAAAGTAAGTCTGCGCCAGTTTCTCTCTCGGTCACGTCGATGCTCAGCTGTTAAGATCATACGTTTCAAAGGTGCTAATAATAATAATGATGTATTTAAGTTTCTGTCAGACGACTGTACCGCCCGCTCCGCCGTGGAGCCGTTTTGCTCGCACTGCAGCACGTCGCTGGTTCTTTGCTGTGATCTGATGTTGTATCTAAACCCGGAGCACGAGCAGGTGGGAGGTGCTTTGAAGCACCTTTTACTGCGATGATCGGCTCGAGTTGAAGCTCCGGTTCGGGTTGTTGTCATTGTTTCATAATTAATTTCCTTCCTGTGGTTTCTTAGTGAAGGTCTTTTGTTGTGAAGCAGCCGCAGGAAGCGTTGGCGTAACGGGGGCGGGGGCGTGTTTGGCCGAGCGACGTGAATCACGCTGAGGATTAGCGAGGATTTGGTTTCTGTGGGAACGGCTAATTACACGCTACACTGTTCCTGCTACAGTGAAGTCATTCAGCTGAAGCCAGGACGCAAATCCTGCGTACAGCGTGAACACGAGGAAGTGCGGCTGACCCCGGCTGACCCCGACCGACCCCGACCGCGAGTCCTCGCCTCTGCTCGCTGTTTGGCACAGACGCCACCGCTGAGCTCAGTAAACACTCACCTGATGGCTTTATGCTCTCAGTGTGAATGAATAAAGTATGAAGTTGAGGAGACGATGGTCCCGTTAGAGCCATAAAAACCGGTAAAGCAGGGGGGCGTGGACACGTCGGCGCGCCTGTTTCCAGTCTTCATGCAGAGCTCAGAAATGCTCCAGCCAGCTTTGAAAGCGCACGTTTGCTTTGTATTTCTTTTTACTAACGCTACTGAAAAGCTTTATATAGAGAGAGCAAACAAAGGCGGCGGAGGAGCGCAGCGCTCCCTCGCCGACAGCTGTGAGCTGGAACCACACACCTGTTCTCACAGCAGAGTGAGCCAGACCCGACTCTGCTGTGTGCTCGGCTCCTCGGACCTTTGAAAGCCTCTGTTTGACTTTCACTTCGTCTCTTTTATTCGCCTTAGTGGAAGATCTAGTGCTTCCTGTTCTCTCATCTTTTTAGCAAACCGAGCTTCGATGATGTCAGCTCAGTTTGTCCCTCCGGATCCAAACGCATTTCTTTCGAGATGATCTCTGAGCTCCTTCCAGGATGCGTCGAGTTATTAACACCGTGCGCTTCAGACGTGCGCACGCGGCGAGTCCAAAGAGCTGCAGCGACGATGCTGCTGCAGCTCGACGGCGGAGACGAGAGCGTTTACTTCACGAATCTTCGTGACGAAGCTTGTTTGGAACGAGAGGCTGAGCTGGTGCAGAAACAAACCCGACGTCTGATTGTTCTGAACTAATCGTGTGATTCAGGTGTGCTGACCCGGGGTGATACCTAACCCTGCAGGACACCGGCCCTCCAGGCCTGGCGTTCCTCGCCCCTGCCGCAGACGGGTGGGACTAACATGATGTCCGTCCATCTTTAAATGTCAAAGAGACCAAACGGATGAAACGGAGTGTCTGTGTAAACACTGCAGTTGTGCACAAACACGGACCGAGCAGGTCAAAGTCGGAGCGCGGCTAATAGCCGGCCGCCTGGCGCCATCTGCTCGTGTCTTCCAGATCATTCCTGTGGACAAACTGGTGAAGGGGAAGTTCCAGGATAACTTCGAGTTCGTACAGTGGTTTAAGAAGTTCTTCGACGCCAACTACGACGGAAAGGAGTACGACCCCGTGGAGGCGAGACAGGGGCAGGACGCCATGCCCACGCCCAACCCCGCCACGTCAGCGCTCAACAAACCACCCAAAAAGGCCCTCAATCAAGGTAAGAGCCGGCTCTTCTGATTGGTCCAGGTTCAGATGGGTGACGGTTACGAACATCTTTATAAACGCTCAAGTTTTTATCGTGTCGGTGACGTTCTGCCGAATTTCTCCTCAGCTCCTCAGAGGCCCCCCGTGGCTAAGGTGGCGCCCAAGGTGGCTCCGGTCAGCGCGAAGAAGGCGGGGACGGGAGGAAACGACGAGGAGATGGCCGAGCTCATCAATGAGGTCAGAGGGCAGACTGTCGCCTCCGTAAGGACGACGGCGAGGTGAGGACTGCTGATCAGTCTTTATCTTCATCCACAGATGGATATGCTGAAATCCACCATCCAGGACATGGAGAAGGAGAGAGACTTTTATTTTGGAAAGCTGAGGAACATCGAGCTGATCTGCCAGGAGAAGGAAGGCGAGGGCGACCCGACGCTGCAGAGGATCGTAGACATCCTCTACGCCACAGACGTGAGTGATCCGCTTCATCCATCCATAAATTCTGTTTACGTGCTAAAATTACAGAACCTTCAAATCCCGAGGATCCGATTTTACTCCGCAGCTCAGATATGACACACCAGACATCCCTCACCCCTGATTGGCTGAAATGTGCTTGGCGTTCCTCACAGGAAGTGCCATTTGTTGCTGTGTGAACAGCTGCTGTGGATTCCTGCTGGGGCTGCTGAACCCGTGCGTTTGTGTGGTTTGTGACTGTCGGTCACAGCTGATCCCAACGCTTCCCAAAGCTCCTCAGGAAGGATCCTGAGCCCGCTCGCTCACTCGCCCATTCGCCCGCTCGCTCACTCGCCCACTCTGGAAACACATTTAAAAAGTGCTTTTTTTAAAATGTTGCCACTGAATGGCAACAGAAAATGATATGACACACACACACACACACACACGCGCATGCATACATATGGGCCGTGCTGAGCCTAAAGCTGTGTCCCGTGTGCGTGTGTGTGCAGGAGGGCTTCGTCATACCGGATGCTGAGGATCAGGAGGAGTTTTAATATTGAAGACTGCAGCAACGCCTCTCTTAGATGTCCTCGCCCACCAACCCGCCTCCAGACCCCCGATCAAGCCGAGGCTTTGGTTTT
>VUQR01000174.1:2491-23818 GCA_015108515.1 Hemichromis elongatus | reverse complement strand
GTCATCTGAATACTTAATAATCCCAGATCTCTGACGTCTCAAAGCTCAGACCATCGCAAACTAGTTCCCTCGCTATGACCATGAGTTCGCTGTCCTTGGACGACCTCCACAGTCACAGATGTCAGTCCAGCAGAGCACCTTTGGGATGTTCAGGAGGTTGTTGAATCTGAGCTGTGAAGAATTAAAGGGGGTCCAACCCAGAACTACCAAGGTGTACCTAATGAAGTGGCTGGTAAGCAGATTTCAGTACAATGTTTTCACTTGTGATTCTCTGCGTCTCAGACTCAAATGAGTGAAATACTAAAACTGCCACGCTGAAGAGAGCAAAGCCTGTGGTTGACCTTTGACCCTCAGTGCCCCAAAGCAGCGACATCAGAAAAACAGACTTTTGGGGTGACACGGGAGGAGGCACCGTGTGAAGTCTGCTGCCACCGCTCGTCATCCTGCAGAATCAAAACTCAGATCAGGAGCAGACTGAGGGATAAATGTATAGATAAAGATTTTTCTCTTTCATGAGGATCAATAACAGGTCATGTGCTTCTGAGACCTCCAACCTGTCACAGAGAAAGAATCCAAAAACCAAATGCTGCCAGATTCATTCAAATACTTATAGATACAAATATGATATGAGGGACTGCTGTAATACACAGTTGTGCCCACAAGGGTGCAGCATTGGACAATTAACAATAATCCAAGGAAAAATGGAACTAGCCTCAAAACGTCATCCTTCCATTCACTTCCTCTTCTGGAAATGCAAAATGTGTTTGAGTAATTCTGAGAATGAAGATTTTTCACAGGCAACATTCAAGGTAATAAAACAAAAGAAAAATGTTGGATCCAAGTTATGAAAATAAGATTTTCTGAGAAAAAAGTCAAACGTACAAAGATAACACAGTCTGGGAGAAAACTATTTTTGCACCCACAAGGTGATTGCCAGAGAGCGGTTAGCTGTTAACCTGGGATATCTCAGCAGGTGTGTCCTTAAAAAATCAAAGTGTTAAGGCCTAAAAACTACAGCAGACAGCTGATCGGTGCCTGAAAGTGAAGGAAAAAATGCAGCAGAGACTTGACACAGGCGCTGAGAGATGATCTAGACCGGGGCGGGATTGGGAACCCCTGATCTAGACCTTTATCTGATAGTCCACTGCCCACCAAATCCTCATCAGAAAAGGTGTCAGTGGAAGGGTGTCTGCCAGGAAGCCAGAAAGGCTGAAAACTGATGGATCCATGTCATGGTCAGTGTGTACGGAGAACAACAGTGAGTCCACAGGGACCTATAAAACAGCCCTTTGAGGTTCAGTGGTGGTTTGGGCTGCATTTCAGTCAGTGTTGTTGAATTCTTGTTAAAACTGATGGAATTATAAACACGGAAAACTTCTAAACTTCTTCAAACCTCATTTGTCTGACTTGAAGATAATTAGAATTGCCTAAATTCTGTTTTTGGCTTCTAAGCTGGATTTCCATTCTTCACTGCACTTATTTCCCATTTTCCTAGCGAAATGTAAGCTCAAGACGTTTGCACTGTACAGAGACTCAGCCACATTTAAATAAACAAAACGTTTACTATCATAAACCGTTTAGGAGAAGCGCTTGAATGTACCACCAGCCCTGTTTATTACTGCTAACACTGTAAATTCTTAGCGTTCAGTGAGTCCGCGAACAAGCACTGAGCTCTGATTGGCTGCCGCTGGAGCCAAACAACGCTCAGCGCCAGACGTTCGCTTTCCTGGAGTAGAAGAAGAAGAAGAAGAACAAGGAGTAACTGCGAGCTGTCAGCGCGGAGAAGAAAACCTCTCAGCGGCTCCTCCGGAGAGTCCACACAGGCTCTGCTCGGCCCGCTTCTGCCTACTTTTATCCAGGAACACACTTTACACTGTGAAGCGGGAGGAATCGTGTGCGCACGCGTGTGAATTCCCCTACTCCTGAGGGCTATTAGCTCAGCGCGTTAGCCTGTTAGCTGCTCAGCGTCCGTTCTGCAGGACTTTCCCTCAGAGGAGCGGACAGAGTCCACGGGAGCTGCACCCACACTCACATGGGATCCGGTTTACAGACGCACCTGCGAGTTTACGGTCCAAGCTCGGCCTCTGCACGCAAAGTCAGAGCGAAAGGTCAACAAAACACGCTCCTGCAGAACAAGGAAGTCTGAATGAACTTTGCTGCTAGCTGTTAGCTGGCACCCTGCTAGCCCCGTAGCTACCATTCATTAACTGCAGCTGAAGGAGCTCACCTGTGGGGACACCTGCCCGCTCGCCCCCCGTTGTTTCTTCTGAAAGCTAAACTCACGGCTCGAGTTTCAGACATGATCCCCGAGAAGCCCCCGCAGGAGAACGTGTTCCACGGCTCCGATGAGCTGAAGAAGGAGGCTCACGTCCCGAGTTTTGACAAGTACAGAGAGCTCTACATGAAGTCCGTGGACAACCCGGACGGTGAGTCTCCTGCAAACGGCAGCTCAGGTAGCAAAGAGGACACCTGGGACCCCAGGTGGCACAGTTGATGGGTCAGGTTTAAAACGGAAATGCAGAAACATGGTAGAGTCAGCTAAACCAAACTTATGAAGGAGAGAAGTGTGAATGGGCAGGTGCAGGAAGTCTTGTCGCCAACAGGTGTAGTTAGCCCCGGAGCACACGCGCACGGGGATGGAGTGTAGACCGGTCTTCATGCAAATATGCACAGCTTCTTTGATCTGTGACGTTTCCCGCTCTTTGGTTTGGATTAAAGCGATCAGGCAGGTGCAGTTTTCAGTGACATCAAAGCCAGAAACCATGCAAACCAATTCAGTGGAACCAGTTAGCTGGAAACCACAAATGCAAGTTTTAAAAGTACGAAATGGATTAAATAGAAAAACACAGCCTTTGGGTGTGAAAGCTGCAGTTTCTCTAGTGACCAGCGGAGGCGCCAGTACGGAGTCGTCCCCACAGAGTCCCAGAACTAGAACTCTGGACCATGTTTGTGCTGTTGGAGCCTTTTGGAGCTTTTTAACGGAATCATGTGACCAATAATGTCCACTGTGAGGTCACTGCACTAACAGAGCGTCCGAGAAGGCGGAGCTCCAGGTTTGATCCACTAATATGGTTCAAGGATGCAGCTTGGCGAACACACAACGTTTGGTGATACCTTTGACTCCACCCTCTCAACCACGTGTGGTCACCCCTAGAAGTGAAGCGGCGCATCGGCATCACGCCGATAAAACCGATAAAGTTTAGTCGGGGTGAAATAAATGACCCAAGCGTTTATATAATCTATTTACTTATCGTAATGGGAAACAACTCTCATACCAATAGGCTGAATAAATGGTTCAGTATCTATAAGATTAAATAGCGTCAGATAAAGGCGCTTATCATAATTCATGCAAAGCTGCTCAGCTGCAGAGTCCAAGAATGAAAGCAGTGAGCCTGAAATGAGCAGAGTGGGCAGTCTTTGAAATCATTGCTGGTTTAAACGTTCTTAACGATTTGAGGCATTTTACAAATCCAGATGTCACCAGTTCTCTGGATGAAGTACTTCAGGTTTTAGAACCTTTTTCTTTTGTCTTCCCTCGAGGATGACAACATGTTTCATAAGCAAAAATAATGGAAACCTGAAACTTCTCACGATGACTTGAAAGAGTTTTGCTGTTCTGTTTGTAACGTAGTGTAAACCATAGACATGAACTTTGAGATTAATTTAGTTTTGTGGCTGTGAGGAAGTAGTTTTACCTGCTCAGGTGGTTTCCTGGTGGTAGGTGTGTGCTGCAGGGTTCGGCCCACCTCTGTGGGGACGATAGCAGCTGGTAAACGGTTTAGCCTGAGCTGGTTGATTATTAACAGTGATTAAAGCTGGCTGCATTTATAGGCTCTGCTGTAAGCGACACCTTTTCGTGTGTGTGTGTTAGAGGGCGGACATATTTGATATTAACTAACAAACATAAACTTTGTGTACTTGGAACACAAACCGTCCTCAGAAGCACAACAGGAAGTGAAATACTGTAACACTGAGGTTATAATGTGATACAACAGAGAGAATAATAAATGGTGCCAGGATGTTACTACAAGCTACAGTATAGTTGGAGTTAATGTAATGTTATCCACGCTAACGATGATGTCACAGACCGAGTGATGCTCGTGATGTTAGAAGATACCTCGGGGGGGGGGGCATGACCCCGTCTCTATTCACTGTTTATTATTATTCTAGTCGTACAGTTGATGTGCGAACGTATGCGTCTCCCTCTGAACGCTGTCACTTCCTGTCCCGCAGAGTTCTGGGGCGACGTTGCTAAGGACTTCTTCTGGAAGAGCAAGCACACGGGTCAGTTCCTCGACTACAACTTCGATGTGACCAAAGGAGAAATCTACGTCAAGTGCATGGAGGGAGCGTCCACCAACATCTGCTACAACCTGCTCGACCGCAACGTCCACGAGAAGAAGCTCGCCGATAAAATCGCCTTCTTCTGGTTAGTGTGTGTGTGTGTGTGTGTGTGTGTGTGTGTGTGGCGTCAGCAGGTCTATGCGAGCGTGGTGATGGAGGAGTGTGCGTTTGCTCTGACTCAGGAGGAAAAAAACTGTAACAAAAACAACATCAGCGCTGTGTTCTTATCACAGTTTATCCTGTAAACTGGTGAGTCGAGGTAAACGTTGGGAGAACAAAAACCAGTTTGAGCTCATGAAGGTCGCCGGGCCGGCCGGAGTCTCCCTCTGACCTCTGTGTTTATTACCCACCAGTCTGCTGTTGTTTACAGCGCCGTCGGCCGCTGTCCTCGGACAGGAGAGCCTCGATTCTGCTGTTCAACGCTGAAGAAATTTATACTTTTTAAAATTATGCAAACTTGCTGAATATTTTTAAGGTTCTCTGCTATAAAAAGCCGGGACAGGAAGATCTCCTTCATGTGTTTGTTTCATCCTCAGTGACTTTGACACAAAGACGTCTGCTGTGATGCTCACACCTCCGATGGAGTCTCACATGTGTCAGTGCT
This sequence comes from Hemichromis elongatus, assembly GCA_015108515.1. Lineage (NCBI taxonomy): Eukaryota > Metazoa > Chordata > Actinopteri > Cichliformes > Cichlidae > Hemichromis > Hemichromis elongatus. The sequence goes on along the minus strand of VUQR01000174.1, from coordinate 18,870 downwards.
GATAAATGATCACAGTTATAATATTTCTGAGTGTCTGAGGCAAAACTGCATAAAATTGGGACCTTGTGAATTGGGATCTAATGGCTGATATAAATCAGTGATGATCCCAGCTCTAGTGAGCAGCCTCGGCAGACAGGAGTGGACGTAGCTGTGGGTGATGAGGAAAGATGAAAAGAACCACTGACAGCTTTTTCTTTAAATTAAGCCCTGATCCATCTGACATTCATATCCAGCTCTGACACGGAGCCATCGACCTCTGCACGCGGTGAAAGCCCCGTGTGTCCAGAGAACACATTATATGCAGTGATAAATGCACCGGCCGAGTGTCCCCTCCCCCGCTGGCCTTCAGCAGCAAACGGGTGGTCAGAGGAGACGAGGTGATGATTCAGTTTAACACTGTCAAAGCTCTTTAAGCACTTTTTCAGTAACTGATCTATCTTGTAGAACGCTGCTCCAAATATAGAACTTTGTGTTGACACGATTGTGAGTTGATGGTTTATAAATCAGTATCGTCTGTGTGGACAAAATAGTGCACATGTAAAACTGCAGCGTTAAGCGATGCGGCTGAAGGATGTCAGACTAAATGTGAATTCATGAGACTTGAACATGAATCGTGTCGTAGATGAGCCTGCTCTGTTTCTCTGTGCCGAAGTCCTCTCCTCTGGCCTCTCAGGCTTCCTTTCATCGTTCCGTGTTTCCTCTCTCTGGTTGCGTCACCCTCCCCCGTCAGGGAGGAGTGGATCCTCTGAGCTTCTGCTGGTGAACTGAAAGCAGCAGATCACTGGAGACGCCTGGAGGGCTTTTATCTCTGGAAACCATCCAGAAGGTTCAGTCCAAAGTTTGCTGGGAGTCACCCAGCAGGTGAATCTGCGTCTGGTTATTGATTAAAGCTTAAAGTAATAAAATGTTTCCACACGAGTGCCGCTGATCGCCTTTAAGGCTGGACTGTGTCAGAGCTGCACACTTCACCCGCGGGCGTCATCTCTCTCTGCGTTTGCAGCAGTGTAAACCTTTATTTTTGTATAAATGTCAGCAATGACGATGCTGAATGTTCACCATCTAACGTCTTCGCGCTGCCCGTGAACACACCGGTCCAGAGTTTTCCAGGTTTGATACGCCTTCAGCTTCGAGCTGACGCTGACAGAACGCTCGTCCTGCACCTCACAGCTCCTGGACTGTCACTGATGTTTAAGCCAAGTGTTGAACATAAATCCAACACTGTTGTGTATTTATAGCCGTGTGTGCGCTCATCTCACACTGGCTGATGTGATGACTGGGCTGAGAAACACGATGACCTTTTGTCGGAGTGTTTGTCCGTTAGCTTGTTAAACACCGTGACATCAGATTAGCTGCTGCACATGAACGCTCCTCGAGTGCGTGCGCGGTCCAGTTTAACGATCTAAAAATGTAAAACCAACAATATCAGCGTGTTCTCGCCGTGCTCGAACTGGTCGTTGAAACGTTTGTAAGGTTTAAAATGCAAAAACAGACACGTGTGCGTCAGTGTGCTCGTGCTGGGAACGGCCCAGCGCTTCCACACCATCAGGCGTCACACCGGAGGGACGCGAGCCCGACAGCCGACTCGCCAGCTCGGATATCGGCCTGCAAGCGCCTGCAGAGGTCGGCGCTCAGCACAGCCTCATTCTGTGAATCCCAATCAGCTGAGAGCAGCGGGCGGGTCAGAGACCTTTCAGATATGTGAGCGGCCCTCACACACACACACACACACACACACACACACACACACACACACAGCTGCTGCAGAAGGAGGCAGATTTGCGGTCCTTGTGTCTGCTGAGGTTCCCGGTTGAACTACAAACATAAAAATCATATTTACACCTGCAACGTGTCAAATTTATGCAACCTTCGCCAAACTTAACGTCATTCTTACGGCGAACTGAGGACACGAAGCTCCAGAGACGCGTTTTGAAATCAGTGCCCAGGTTCCTGTTGTGAAAACAGGTTTTTCTTTCTTGTCTTTAGCAATTTTGTTATTTTAACTTTCATATCTTGAACTTACAAAGTGAACATTTTCACACCTGCTTTGTTCTAAAAATAAATTGGATTTATTTTAGGTGTATAAATGAAACATCATCCTGTTTCTTGCTAAATGTCCTGTGGTACAAACAGCTGTTTCAGGTCTAACTCGGGCAGCTGCACTAAACTGAGTCCAGGCCGCTTGGAAACTAAGTTTACATGTTTTTCTTCGATGGGGTGTCGCCACCTCGCTGGGCGGGCAGCGAGGACGTTTGTAAATGAGGCGATGTCGGATTTTCAAACTGATACCACAGGTGTATCTAAAAGGAGGGTGAGGGGGGGCCACCAGTTCCTGTATACCTGGAGGCGTGTTTGGAGGTGTCAGTTGCAGTTTTTTGGTGCCGGTTTGTTGTCGAGTTTGTCGGCTTGGGATCTGAGTCGCCGCCTCCTCTCTCTGTCGGTCGCATTGTTCTGTCTGCAGCCGTAACGCTGCGAGACGAGCCGCCTGGGCTTTAATAATCTGCAGAGACGGCGCTGTCTGCGCTAAAGGCTTCATCTCATCCCTGCAAACTGCACGTCTGCAGGAGAGGGAGGCAGGACGTGACCTCGAGTGACGCTGTTGCAAGCGCCGAGTTCCTGAAACGGCAAGAATAACGCCGTGTTGTGAAAAAGCAGAAAGTTTTCATGAGGCAACTTCAACGATGTGAAAATTGAGCAATCTGAAAGGCGTCTGTGCCAAGTGTTGTTCTGGTTGGTTTGTGGGTTGTTTTTGTTAAAGGAACACCAAACCTGGAAAAACCAGTTTGGCCGCTCTGGGATAAAAGGTCGTTCATTCATTAGCTTCACCAACACAGTGTGGATCCTTCAGGATGTGCAAATGTGAGGAAACCGGTTGATTCTGAGAAATCGCCCAAACTTGTGCACTGCTCGGTCATTGAGTCACTGAAGCTGACCTTTAGTTTAGTCCCCGGTGTAGAGGCGTGTCCCGCTGGACGGACGGTGACCTGTCCTGAAAGAGCAGCGAGCATGTACCACAAACATCAGGCCTGATCAAGTCTTTGACGACCCTCAGTTATTTTTACCTCTGGGAACATTTGGTGGAAAACTTTAGATTTGTATCACGTGGTAACAGCAGCGGCCGATATCAGCCGGACTGCTGACCGCTCTGAGTGTCAGCATCTCCGTTCGTTCATTTAAACATCTGCAGCTAAGTTAGCCGACCCGACGCGTGACTGTACTGTAGTTCATCCATGTTAGCAGGCAGGCTAGCATTGGCTAGCATTGGCTAGCATTGGCTAGAGGAAAGACCGCTCGGGGTTTGATTTGATCCTGAACACTAAACGACTTCTGTGTTCATCACAGTCTCCTGGTGATGCTCGCAGCGACTTCCTCTCAGCTTCGTGGCCTCAGCAGCCGCCGGGCAGCTCTGAATGCTAACAGTTACACACTATGTTTGTGAGGAAGTTGTGTGTGCGCACTCGCTAGTCTGTGAGCTTAAAACAGTGCAACACAAACCAGAAACGAAGAATGTTACAACCGAAGCGTTTTGGTTGCAAACTTTTAGTTTTGAAATCGATGTGAAGGACGCCAGAGAGACGGAAGAGCTGCAGCAGAGCCTTTAATCAGGAAAGTGACTGTAAAGCTCATCCGCTCGTGTGACCGGCCCAGTGTTGTGCGTTAGTGAAGGTCGCCATCTTTGTGACCGCTGAGGAGGCCGAGAGCATCGAGACGAGACGAAACTTTAATTAAAAAAAAGAAAAATCTGCTTGTTTGTTTTTAATGTGTTGAACGCTGATTTCAGGGAGGGCAACGACCCCGGGGACGAGCTGACGGTGACCTACAGGGAGCTGCTGCAGAGAGTCTGTCAGTTCGCCAACGTCCTGAAAGCTCAGGGTGAGTTACACGCAGCTCCTCTGCTCGCTGGTACCGCCCCCTCTCGGCTCTCTATGAAGTTCAAGGTTTGGTTCACGAAGGATTGATGACTCTGGGTTTGTGCTCAGCTGTCTGGATGAAGTCATAAATCCTGCTCGCTTCTCTTTTCAGGTGTGAAGAAGGGCGACCGTGTGTCCATATACATGCCCATGGTGGTCGAACTGGTGGTGGCCATGTTGGCGTGCGTGCGCATCGGAGCGGTCCATTCCATCGTGGTGAGTTGCAGATGCCTGTGACTGCGGCGGTCGGCGGTTTGAGTTAAAGATGGAGGCTAACGCTGCGTGTGCTGCTCTCAGTTTGCAGGTTTCTCCGCCGAGTCTCTGTGCGAGCGGATCGTGGACTCTCAGTGCTGTCTGCTCATCACTGCAGGTCAGCCTCACACCTGCAACAAGTTCCCGCTCATTAATAATATCCTTAAATCAGCAGTGTGCAGTCTGACCTTGACCTCTGACCTCGTTTGGTTGGACAAAGAGCTAGATCCAGACCAACGAAAAGTCCGTTTCACCGTTTATGGGTGTGCGCGCACGTTTCCATCCACCAATCCCATCGTTCAAATTCCTCAATATTCACGTTTGGGGTGACAGCAGGAGAAAAAAAGCTTCGTGTCGCGCTGAAATCCGCCAGCAGGCGGAGGGGCGGTGAAGGGCGGCGCCGGCCGAGGTGCTGAGGTGGGACCGGTGATCAGAGTCGTATGAGCTGGATTAGAGAGTGGTGATGTAATCCGGGTCATCTGCTGGGTTACTGGCCACACGCAGATCATCAAGCCGGCTCTGCCGAGTGCTGCTTGTGGCGTTTTGTTACCTCATGAATAAAGTGCCTCTGCAGGCTGTCGTTAACTTTGACCTCCACAGGTGGAAGTTTGGTAAACCGGCACAGACGTGGGCGTGGCCGCAGGGTCGATGCTTTGCTGTAACACGTGTGCACGTTAGCGTGAGGAAGGATCTGTCCTTAAAAGAGGGGCAGGAGTTTTTAAAGCGCTCAGAGCTTGGATCTTACAACAACGCTAAAGTTGACCTGTGTCTCAGGTGCTGCTGCATAAAGCCAAGCATTTGCCACGATGTGGGTGGAGCTTGTAATCCCAGCAGGTTGTCCACACCTGGGAGACTGACTGGCTGCAGTGGCGATGATCAGACTGAAGGTGAAGCACACGGGGAGTGTCTCACTGATGGAGCTGCAGTTAATTCAATGCCCACTAGGGCTGAGCGACACATCGAGTTTAATTATCTCGATATGTTTTTGTACGAGATACAAGATGTGACAATATCGTTTATATCGATATAGTCTAAGGTACGTAATAATTATACTCGTGGAGCCGCACGTTTGCCTCTTTGGTCCACTTTAGTCTCTGCCAACCTTACTCTGCCTCTGCTTCACTGAACACAGCCCCGCCCCCATCGCTTCACCTGCAGGCAGCACCAGATGCACGAAGTCTGCAGCGCTACCATCGTCACCGTTTACAGCAGCGCCATGAAGTGCAAAATGAAAAGTGTCCCCGCCTCCGGCCCCCAAACAAACCACCGTACTAAACTCCTAGAGCGTATCTTTGGTACTATAAACTTACACTGAAATGATTTCATTTTCTCTAAGATCAACAGTGCACCTTATGTATGAACTCTGGTTGTGTTTATTAACCTCGAGCTAAGTAATGTGGTACACGGCGCTCAAACATGTCAGACAATGTTTTAGTCCGACTTTGGGACGAAGATACGAAGCCGCGCGGCTGATAAATGACAGCCACCGTGGTCAGGAGCATCGCGGGGTAATATGTAATGTGTGTATAAGGAGCACAAATAACACCTGTTCAGAGACGTGTTTACGAAGCGCATTTCAAACTCGAGGCTTCAGACACGCAGCGGAACAGAGCCGCTGTGAAACCTGTGTTATGATGCTCAGCTCTCTTTTGTTCTTACGGTATGGCTTTAAAAAATATCCAGATATAAATCGTATATCGCCATCCAGCTAAAGAATATCCAGAGATGAGTTTTGGCTCCCTGAAAGCTGAGGTCCACCACTCCGATCTCACAGCTTGGCGCAGCAACGATGACGTGCAGAAACCATGCATCATCTGACGGGCAAACGCGGGGGAGACCGGACTGACTGATTAGCGGAGGAGCTGGATGCTGATTTCAGCTCTTTGCTGAAAGCAGATTTATTACTGACACCGAGGCTGAAGGAGTCCTCGGTCTGAACCCTGATTACTGAAAACAAGAATGGTTTTAATCCAGCTAATGGTGTCTGTGTGTGTGCGTGTGCGTGTGCGCGTGCGTGTGTGTGCTGCACAGACGGCTGTATAAATCATCTTTCCTTTTGTGTCACTGGTTTGTTTAGATGGTTTCTATCGAGGAGATAAGCTGATCAACCTGAAGCTCTTAGCTGACGAAGCGCTGCAGAAATGCAGAGACAAGTAAGCCCCCGCCCCCCCACACACACACACTTGTTTTCATATCTTAGAGAGGACATCTCAGTGACTTAAAGCTTACCCTAGCTCAGGGGTGGGCAGCTCCAGGCCTGGAGGGCCGGTGTCCTGCAGCTTGTAGATGTCCTTGATCCATCACAGCTGATTTAAATTTCTACATGACCTCGTCAACATGTCCTGTAGTTCTCCAGAGGCCTGGAGATGAACTAATTATCGGATTCAGGTGTGTTGACCCAGGGTGAGATCTAAACCCTGCCCACCCCTGTCCTAGCTGCTCACCAGAACCAGAACCAGAACCAGACGGTAGCCCTGACACTAAAGCCAAAAATGTCTTCAAACTCATGAGGACAAAACACCTGTCCCCACAAGTGACTGTTGGTCCCCACAAAGATATGTAAACACGATCTCACACACACACACACACACACACACACACACACACACACACACACACAGTGCTGCTCAGGTCTTTGCACAACTTAATGCTGAGGAAACTTGTCTTTGCTCCTCGTCTTTGCTCCTTGTCCTCGTCTTTGCTCCTCGTCTTTTCTCCTTGTCCTCGTCTTTGCTCCTCGTCTTTGCTCCTCGTCTTTGTCCTCGTCTTTGCTCCTTGTCCTCGTCTTTGCTCCTCGTCTTTGCTCCTCGTCTTTGTCTTTGCTCCTCGTCTTTGCTCCTCGTCTTTGCTCCTCGTCTTTGCTCCTCGTCTTTGCTCCTCGTACATTTGTGCCGTTGGCAGTGAAGAATCTGGGCCTCTTGCTGCTTTTGTTAAATCTTCGATTAGAAATGTTGGTGTTACTTCGACTCAGCTCTGTCCGTGGATGTTCATGTCTAATCCCTTGTTCGCTCCCGTTTCTACCACTTAAATATTGCTAAGCTGAGTCCAATTGTGTCACGTTCTGATCTTGAAACAGTTATACCTGTAATACCTGCCTCTGTTTCATCACGCTTGGACTACTGCAGCTCGTTGTTTGTCTTAGTAATACCGCCTTGCAACGTCTGCAGGGGGTTCAAAATGCTGCTGCGGGGCTTTTGACCAAGGCTTCTAGGTCCTCCCAGGTCGCTCCCCTGCTGATCACACTGGCTTCACATTAGGTTCAGGATCCATTTTAAGATTATAATTGTGGCCCCCAGGGCTCTGCACGGCTGGCTCCTGAATACATCGGTGACCTTCTTCACCCTTATATTCCCAGCAGGCCCCTGAGGTCCCGTGACCGGGGCTCTCTGGTTGTCCAGCACACTAGAGTAGAAAGGAAAGGTGTTCCAGGTGTTTCTGTGGCTCCCACACTCTGGAACGCTCTTCCTTTGAATCTGAGATCTGTGTCATTTCTTTTAAAACCATCGTTTTAAACCTGCCTTTGGCTGATGTTGTTTTATGTTCTAGCTTCTGTAAAAGCACTTTGTGATTTTTTTTTTCTTGAAAGGAGCTATATAAATAAATTTTACTTTACTTTTTTACTTTTTGTGTTAGCCTATCAGAGCGACCTCCGCCCCCTCCAAACATGGCTGCTGTGGGTCCCAGCAGAGCTGCGTGGCTCAGTGTGTCAGAGCTACTCGACTTCCTGCTTGGTAGCAGCTGGAGGAACAGCTCATCATTTTGCTGGAGCTGTTCTCTCAGCTTCAGATATTTAGGCTGATCTGAGACGGTCAGGTGGGAGGAGTCATTTTGTTACGAACCGAGTACAAATGAAAGCAGGAGTCATGTGACCTGTAGCGTCGCCTCCCTCTCTGTTTTAAAGCTGAGCCGTGCAGCGCGCCTTGGTACCAGCTGGTGTTGGGCTGGTCATGTATCTGCGTGTCATCATATGGCCTGTAGTCGGTCTGCCACCCTCGTGGTGCTGATGTGGACGCCTGCGTCTGAGTAAAAGGAGTCCTGCTCTTCTGATTGGTGGTGTGGGGAGGACCTCGCTGCTCAGTTTGAAGCACATTTTTCACCATATTTAAAATCTTCTCAGCTTGCGTGCACGTGTGTAATCTTTGTTCCAGCATGAATGTGCTTTTTGCTGTTTGCATGGGAATAAGTTAGTGTGCACTTTAATGGGCCCGCCCATCCATCGCAGAGTGTTTCATCTACTCACACGTGCTGCGTGCACAGAAACCTTTGAGGTCGCTGTGCTGCGTGCTGATCCGTGTCTGTCTGTGCAGAGGGTTTCCGGTCGGGCGCTGTATCGTGCTGAAGCACTTGTCCAAAGAACCGGAGGGGATCCTGGGCTCTCAGTCGCCTCCCGCCAAACGGCCGTGCCCCGATCTGCAGGTAAGCCACACCTGAAGCTTTTCTCTTCCTCACCTGAGTCACTGCGAGCGTTACCCGAAACATCAGCCTCGTTTACTCCCATCATGGTCGGTCCCCTCATTGTTATCCATCCCTTCGGGTGTTTAATGAGTTTGAGTAATGGCATGCTTCAACCTGATGGTGGCAGTGTTGTTTCCTGTTACAGATGGATGTCTGGTTGGACCTCCATTCTAGTTGTTCAGTTCTTTTTTCTGATTATAAATTGGCTCTAAATAAATTTTATAAAGGGGAAACCAAAGCAGGAAGTCTATGGGACTGACTGCCTGCCTCTGCTGGACACTAGAGGAACTGCAGGATTCTCACTGACTGTTCTTTTTTGTTTTCTGTTAAATCTAAATCTTCTTAAACCTCGTCACTGTCATGATTTTATTTTGGGGACCCTGATTTTTATCTTTTGTGTTCTTCCTTTTGAAATAACCCTTCTCCCTCATCACTTCTCCTTCCTCCTCCTCCTCCTCCTCTATCTTCCCTCCCATCCAGCAGGAAAAACAGGCGGGCAGAGTAAAGAAAACACGACCTGTACCAAAGGTATTTTCACCAGCTGACCCTCGATAACATCTTTGCTTCGACTCTTTGTTTTAAAGGGAGTTTCACTGTGAAGTATTTGCAGATGGCTGCTGCAGGGCGACAACGATAAATGATACGAACGAAAGCTTAAAGTCTTACTGAGCGCGGCGTGTTTGGAAGCTGTCAGTCGCTGTTGGCACTGCACTCCACGCTTCTGGCTTTTTATCCATTAAAAAGCTCTGATAAGATTTAAGAAGCTCTTGTTGCTGATTTATTGTTTTTACCTGCAGCAGCAGTTTGTTCCTCTGACCTTTGACGGTTCAGATTAAACGAATTAAAACTGATTTTCTTAAATATTTGCAGAACATTAAATTCTGACATCATTCAGTCCGGCGTTTAGAAACACCTGCCAAAGGTGGAAAGTGTTGCTGCATTCTCTCGGATGTTTTTCTGAACTGTTGAAGCTCGCTGGGATAGAAAGTGAATTGTGAGCGTGACCTGGATTAACACTAACGCTTTCTCTTTGTTGTGCAAACACTCCCCGTGTTGTGCTCGTACACTCACACCTCCGACCGCTCACCGTGGACTCGGTGTCTGATACACCTGCTGTAACGTCTCTCCTCTAAACGCTGCCGGTCGGGAAGAATCGGTGCTCCGTTTGTCTGGAAATCAAACGGATGAAATCTACGTGGATCAGAGAAACTCAGCCATCCCTCAGTGAGCGTGCACGCTGAACCAGACGCTCGCATCCGCTCGTTTCGATAAAGTTTTAGATGCTGAGCCGAGCGGTGAAAGTAGAAACTGAAGATTTGGAGTATTTGAGGCTTTACTTGTATCTGTTCAGGTGAGCTGACCAAGCTGTTTGCACTTCTTACAGGGAGAGACGGGCGCTGCTCGATGTGATCACTCAGAGCTCCAGCAGGGCCTGACGGGGTTAGTTATGGGTGGTGGTGCCACACACACACGGACACATACACGAACCCCAGGTAGATGTCAGGAGGGCTCCGCCCTACACAAAGTGCTGAACAATGTCAGTGCTACTAAAATAAAATGCACAACAATGATGGAGTAACTATGGGAAACAAACCAATCACCTAAGACTGTTCAGGTCAAAGTGTGTTCAAAGCCAGACCATAAAAATGTCTTTAGTAACGATTTAAAACGTTGGAGTGTTTGTGCAGATCTGATATTAAGAGGAAGACTAGAGCGTGGGCCCGGCCACAGAGAAGGCGCCGTCGCCACCAGGCTTCACTTTAGTCTGTGGACTAAGTAAAGGTTAGTCCTGACCTGGACCTCTCGGCTCTTTGTAGAGCTGAAATACAGAGGAGCTCAGACAGGTGAGGAGGGCCTCGTTTAGTGATTTAAAAACAAAAAGTAGGATTTTAAAGTGGATGCTGTGAGGAACAGGAAGCCGGAGCAGAGAGGCCAACGCTGGGTCACACGCTCCTTCAGTTTATGCCGGTCGGCAGACCAGCAGCTGCACTTTGGACCGACCGGAGCCGGTAAAGAGGCCCGGTCCAAACCAAAGTACAGAGAGCTGCAGTAGTCCGGTCTGCAGGTAATCGGCACATGAATAACACGTTCGTCAGATGGGAGGTGTGGCTTTACCTTGGCTTCCTGTCTCAGATGGAACAAGCTGGATTGGACTACTGCGCTCACCTGCCGACACGGTTTAAAGGAACCGTCAAGGTGCACACCGAGGCTTCCAACAGGAGGGTGAGCGGCCCAGAGCACAGTCAGCGTGTTCATCGATGAAGTTTCCAACAATGACAAGTTCTCTTTTGATTTCATCATCAAGGCAGCGTAATAATAGCTGAGGTGAGTCTGTCGCTGCTTTTAAAGGCAGAAACAGTGAAATGAATATTTGTACAGTGAGAACATCGACCCCGGTGACGACGAGACAGGAGCCAAGATAGAGCCTTGGGGTGCACTGTAATTAAGAGAGGCTGTTTTAGAGCCCGTGGAGCCATGTTGACATAGAAAGTCCTTCAGATAAGTGGAAAGCAGACCCTGTTAGGCCAGCACATGATTCAAGCTGTGATAGCAGGTCGACCGTGTCAAAGGCTGCCGTCAGGTCCAACAACAAGAGGGCAGCAGGGCTGCCAGAATCCACAGTTATAAGAATATCATTTAAAAACCCTTAAATGTGCCGTCTCAGTGCTGTTTAGTGATTGAAACTGCACAGAGATCTCTTTAAGATCAAGGTGGGCATGCAGCTGTAAATAGAGCACTTTCTCCAGAACTTTTGAAAGAAAGGGAAGCTTCGAGTTTGGCCTGTAAATAGCCAGAACACTTGGGTCCAGATTGTGTTCTTTAAGAAGAGGCTGAATTATACCTTGTTTAAAGCCTGATGGGACACAGACTGTATCAAGGGAACTGTTGATTGATCTGTGGATAAAAGGCCCAACAGTAGTAAAAGTATTTTTAAGCAGACTTTTTATGTAAACTTCATTCATTCAAGGAGGCAAACTCAAACTGCTCTAAAACAGCTGAGCACATAGGAGGAGCACTGGGGTCAGAGGTAGTGGGCGACCTGATAGCTGAAACTGTCAGTCATCACCTATACTTAGTGAAGGTACAGCTCCGCCATTATCACGTGGACTAAAAATACAATTAAACACATTAACAAGTACCAGAGGCTTGTGGCTGTTTGTGGACAGTAGGCTGGAGACAAACGGAGGCGTTGCAGGTTTTACCGTCTCTTCATACACAGAGACGGTTCCTAAGAATCTGTGAGCAGGCAGACAGCCTATCCTTTTCCATCTCCTCTCAGGCGCGTATATTCATTCAACCACGGCTCTGATAGCGGTTCAGCATGCACAGTCCTGAGTTGAGTGATAGAGTTCATGATACCAGTGCAGATTGAAGTAAAGATATCGGAACGCTTTCACAGCTGGAGTTCATTATTACAGAATCCATAAATGCAACAGAAAATGTAGGCGGTGTGCAGAGTTCTCATGCACAAACCCCGGGTAGCACCAAGCCCAGTAACCCACTGTCTCAGCTAAAATGAGTCACTTACACTTCAAAGGTCCTTGACCAGAGGTTTAGACTGACAACGGGCATGAATATTAAAACCACCCAGGATTAAAAGATTGTCGAACTTAAGAACATAAAATCTGAAAACGCTTGGATATTATTCTTCAGTCTGTGTCCCTGTTCAGGTGTAGCTCAGCTGGAAGGAACAATGTATGCAAAACAATTTGCATATTTATTATCAAGGAACTGACCTCACAGCCCATTGTTCATTCAGTGGCCTCGTTTCAGTCACGTGACGAAACGTTTCTCCCGCTGAAAACGTCCACATGAACAGAACTCACCGTGAGCCTTGAGCACGCATCAAGACATTTTAAACTGACACGGAGCTATTTTCCTACTCCAGCAAACGAACTGATTGTAGTGCAAGTTCAAGAACCAAGTAGTGGGATCAATAGACATGCAGAGTCCAAACGGGACTACTGGGATTCCCGTCCCTAGTGACGGAGGTTCTGGTGTTCTAACAGATGTTTTGGCGTTCTGAGGAGGAACACAGGTCACAAGGTCAGCGTTGTTGTGCATCTAATGGAGTGTGTTGGTTAGTTGTGCCTGTGCTGTGCGCACATTCCGCCCGTTTGCCCGGGAAGTGCCCGATGGTATGCAGCCATGTGATGCGTTTGGATTGGGAACATTTGGAGGTGTGGTTTATCAGTGCTGACTCACCTGCTTTCTTCTGATGTGCAGGTGAGGTGTTCACATGTTTCACTCTTGAACCACAACTTTTTCATACAAACATGCAGACAGCATTTTCTTTTTAAGCTCACACATGTTGCTAACCTGGAATTCAAATGTGAACCCTAGCAGTGTTGCTGCCTTGCTCAAATGCAAGGATTGAACCGCATTCCTTAAATTTAGAGCCACATTTGGGACAAACAGCTGCAGAGTGTTCCTTCATGCTTCCTTGCAGTGCTCAGAGTGCTTCCTTCCTTTCCTCTGTGTGTCCATCACTCCTATAGCTGCAGTTTGGGGATTCATAGGAATGTTCTTGTGACCATTTAGGGTGCTGGCTCTGGTTTCAGGAGGAAGAGACACTGAAAAGCAGAAATAACGTGTTTCTGCATTTAAGGAATCATATTTCGAGCAGCAGTTTTTACATCCAAGTCCTTCAGAGTCAAACAAACACCTGCCCTTTATCATTACTGAACACCTGTGGGTGTTTGGACCCTGTTTCCCTTCTGCTGTGTGAGCCTATCAGACGTCAGCACCCAGCCCTCCTTTACCCTCCATAGCTTGAGTCCTTCGTATCACGGCTCATTTTACATATTCAGCGTAAAAACATGTTGGAGGTGAGATTTGTGGCTCACTGCAATAATGTGTCTTCATGTGAAAATCTGTGAAAACCTCTTTAAACATTAGAAAGCTGCTCTTCGTGATGGTATGTTTGAAGGTTTTCTCTCAGTCTGTTGTCAACTTTAGAAACGAAGCCACCCATCGGAGGAGGAGCAGGAGGGTTTTTTCTGTCTTCCTGTTGCCAGTTGGTACACACTTCCTCTTCCTGTGTCTTTCTTCATTATGTCTGTTGCTTACTTCCTCTTTTCAGACTGCTCATCTTCTTCTGTTTCTCCTTTTGTCTTGTGTTTCTACCACTCCGGCCATCTTTACTTCACTGATGCGTATGTCTGTGGTCCTTTAATCAGATGATGCTGCTTCATCAGCCTGTTAACGTAACGCCATTCAAACATGGTGATATTCACTCAGAGAACCACAGCAGTCATGGAGACAGAATGGACAGTGCATTAAGCAGATGTGGGACTGACGGAGGAACTTGTGATAACCCAACATTACCCAAGATGATGATCAAAGTACCGTGACTATGTATTACCCAACGTGTTGCATACAAGCGAGGAAACTGTTCAATAAAAAAACTAGTGGCTTTAAAGATTTCCATCTCCTCTCGGTTCGCGTAGTTATTCCCAACGTGATGTCTCCTAAATGTGAGGTCAGTGGTTTGATTCCCGCTCCTTGACTCTGGATGTTGACGTGTCCTTGGACGAACCACTGAGCACAGAGGTTTCCCTGTGCGTTGGTGTGTGAGGGTAAATGTGTGAATATAGAACGGCAGTGAGGGTCCAGTTAGCACATCTGGTTTTACAGCCTTTATATCGCCGCTAACCCTGAAAGCGCTACAAAGCAGTGGCATGGCGGCAGGACCGCTCATTCTAACCTTCAACAGAACGTCTTCCTTCCAGAGGTGGAAAACGGCAGGACCAGGAAGTCCAGTTACTCGGTTTCTTTCTGTCCACTGCAAAAACTCAAAGTCTGACCAAGTATATTTGTCTTTTTTCTAGTCGAAATATCTCATTAAACTTAAAATAAAACACATTTAGCTACAAAGTCGCATTTCACTGTGATATATGGACTTTTTTAGACGGTCCATCTTAAACTAGAGAATTGTTTCAGTGGCAGATTTTTTCACTTAAAACAAAATATTTTTTACTTGAAATAAGTGCAGCACAGGGTTCTGTGCTCTCTTTTACGGGTTCGTGTTAGGAGTCGCGCAGCCGCATCTTGAGCCAGCTGCAGACGTGCAGAAACAAAAGCATGGATCACTGTTTCAAGGTGCTGCCTAAAAAGAGAAGCTTTCACTCCCACAGTCGCCTTAAATGATAAAAAGTGGACTGCACACACTCACTGTGGCCTTTTTTCTCTCCTGTGTGTGTGTGTGTGTGTGTGTGTGTGCGCGCGCATAAAGCAGAGGTCCGTGGCTGAAGAGTGGAGGACATGCATGTGCCCGGCCCGCTAACATCGCTGACGACGCGCGCTCTAGCCGACCGGCCGCTCTCTCTATGGCGGATGTTCTGGTAAAGCCCTCTGACTCTTTGTCCTCTCTGTGTCTGTCTCTGAGTGTGCCGCACAAACACGTCCTGTCTCATCCTCTAGCAGTAATGAGGTCACACCACCGTCAGGAGTTTGATAGATGTCTCCGGTCCTCGTGCACCACACGGACATATTTGTTTCTTTATGAATATGACTTTGCAGCAGCAGACCGTGGACGGTGCTTTCATGTTCTAACATGCAGCAGAGCTCAAACTGGATGTAAGCTGATGCTCACAATTACGTCTGTCATCTCAGACCAGAAGCACATAAAGTTTGTTGTACATAATGTACAAGCGAGCAAGCAGCTGGGCCGGTGTGCTGTGATGATGTTCGTGTGTGTGTGTGGGGGGGGTTAGCCTCAGGGATGAGCTCAGGTTGGTTTTCCTGTGAAAGAGAGAAACGTTGACAAGTCGAGACTGGACTGATTCCAGAGATGAACAAGTTCAAGAATGTAAACACCGCTTTTAGCAGCTTTTTCCTCCTTTCCTGCCTTCACGGTGTGAAGAGGTCCGTGCAGTCCTCTGGCAGGGTTAGCTGTGTGTGTGTGTGTGTGTGTGTGTGCGCACACCAGGTCTGATTCATCAAGTTTCAGAAAGAAACCGAGAACCCCTGCGTGTCACAATACCTCTGATTCTGCTTCCTGCCCCCCACCCTTCGTCTCTTCCTCCTTTACGGGAGTGAAGGCGTGCTGATTGATGGAGTCGTCGTGGCTGTTAGCGAGCGGCTGAAAGGAAGGAGAAAGAAGGACTGGTTTGTCGATCGTTCGCCGCTGAATCGTCGCGTCTCTGGTGAGCTGTGTGGCTGAATGCTGTCTGTGTGCTGAAGCTTTACCGTGCTGCTGTTGCGGCTCGCTCGAGCTGCCGTGGGCGCTCCTGTGACCTTAAAGACGATGCATGCAGGTACAGCGTGAGTCACGCCGTACTGTTGAAACTGTTGATTATCTACCAAACTGAATTATTTGTGATCTCTGGGTCACTGAGGAAGGGCGAAGATCTTTAGATAAAGTGGAAAATGTGTCATCATCAACTGTATTTCTCATTTCCTGAAAAGCTGAACAGTCTGGGAAATGCTGATTTTTGTGTTTTGGCTCATAAACAACAACGAAAGGTCCCAACAGATTTTCACAGATTAACTTTCAGGGATTGAATATTTTAAAGCTGCAGATGCGACAGACATTCTGTACTTAGGTAGAAGTACAGATGCTAGTTTTAAAAATACTCCAGTAAACGTTGAAGTACTAAATGAACTCTGAGTACATATCAGAGCCTTTTTCAAAGAGTAAGAACATTAAAAGGAGCTTCTTGGAGGACGTCTTTCAGCTGTGCAAGGATAACTGAACCTTGTGCCAAATATCGATGTAATAATACAAGAATTTTAAAGAATGAGAATATAAACTTTATTTGA
>VUQR01000168.1:14128-24395 GCA_015108515.1 Hemichromis elongatus | reverse complement strand
GAGAGCCCCCCCCCCCACTCCCCTCTTTCGCTCTCTTTCTGCTGTGAGACAGGTTAGACTTTCTGCCGCTGGAAGCTTAGAGGCAGAGCGCTTCTCTTTTCTCGCTGTAACAGGATGAAAAGCACGTCTGTTGAACCAATCTGTGTTGCCTCTCTCCACGTTTATCATACTTTATCCAGGTTTCAAAGGCTCTTGACTCAAAAACGTAGCACTGCTTATTGAATTGCGGTGGCCGTGGGTCATACTGGCACGAGAACATGAATTTCTATCAAGAGTAGATTAGCTAAGTTCCATAAGCACCACGAGTGGTTATGCATAGGAATGGACTACGGGGCTGCTTTTCATGAAGAAACATTACTTACTATGTTTTTCTGCTTGTGCAAGTTTGAGCGTTATCGCCCTGTTTCTGATTATGTTGAATTAATTATGATTTGCACCCTTTTCGTGCCCTTTTTTTCATCCTGTTCTTTGTGGAAAAAACTCGGTACATTTAACAGCACATCTTTTTCCTGAGATATTAAAGGATTTTTACACCACTGGGGATGATAATGCCAGCATTGCATAGGGAGCATGACTAAAGCCTCACTGTGTGTTTTTATTCTCTGCCTGCCCACCTGTTTTAACACCTACATGCGCGTCTGTGTTTGTGCAGCGATCCCCTCGGCGCCTCGCAACGTCATATCCAGCGTGAACGAGACCTCTCTGTCCTTGGAGTGGGATGAGCCCGAGGACACGGGTGGGCGGAGTGACCTCGTCTATAACGTCGTGTGTAAGAAATGTCTCCGAGACCGCAGCCCGTGCACGCGCTGCGACGACAACGTGGACATTGCTCCTCGCCGGCTGGGGCTGAGGCAGAGGAAGGTGGTGGTGAGGAACCTGCAGGCTCACACCCGCTACAGCTTCGAGGTGCAAGCTGTCAATGGGGTTTCTGGGAAAAACCCCACCCCACCCAGATATTCCACAGTCAACATCACCACCAACCAAGCCGGTTAGTAGAACATCTGTCAGTGACACTGGATGTTTCCACAAGTTAATTCATAGAGTAGCTCCAATCAATACCACTTAGCATCACGATGAAACAGGCTGGTTAGTGAATCCCACGTTCAGTCAATGTCTATGAGTGTCTTAATGAGCTTTTAGCATACAGATCGGTGCTAACACAAAGAGTAAACATTGCTGAACAAGCTCATTGAAAGCGACAGATGGACAGACTGAGCAGGAGCTCAGCCTTTCTGAGGGTGTTACAGAAAAAGGCAGATAAAATGTAAAATGTACACTATATCTCCAGCGTCAGCATTCGGCCCACTGTCAACCAGGCGTCTTACGTTACATCACTGCCAATGTCACCTTTCAGCATCCTCACTTAATATTTGCAGTGTCATCATCAACCAAACTGCTGGGCGCTTTTCACACACTCTAATTACTTTCCCAGTTAACCTGCACTTAATCCACCTTACTGCAGTTTATGGACCCAGGACAATGGCTGTCAGTTGAGTCTTTTTCAGGCCTCGCAAATCAATAAACTGCAGAGCGGTGAAGGTGAATCGCGTCCCTCCGTTCTTTAACCGTTCAGGTTGAAGAATTTTGAATAATAATTATCCTACTTGGATGGTTTGTGACTTCAAAAGAGAGAAAAATCTTGGCAACTTACTGTGAGGACCCGCCAACTTGGATATGAACACACTTTCCAGTACCAGTGTAATAATATACTGTTCTCTCTGATGTCCACCCACAGCACCTTCAGCAGTGCCAACTGTCCATCTAATGCGCTCCACCTCAGACACGCTCAGCCTGTCGTGGCTGCCCCCGGAGAAACCCAATGGAGTCATCCTGGACTATGAGATTAAATACCACGAGAGGGTAAGCTCTGCCTTTATAGCTGTTGCCTTATGTAGGTCATAGTGGGTGTCTTATTTACTCTGACCAAGATTATATTTTGGACACTGGTGTAATACTGCGATGGAGGTGGACTTTTATATTATAAGCGTTTATGCAAACTCAGCAACTGGTTGTGGAGATGCTGCATCGCTGGCATTGATCAAATTCCCTAGGGCCATTTTATAAACTCAGATGGCTAAACATCTAAATATACAGCAACCCCTATATTAAAAGAAAAAAGCTCTGCAATGACTCTACTAAGTCCAGCTTTTGGTACCAGGCCCATTATTTTTAAAGCTTTACAGGGAAAAAACACCACGGAGCGTTTCTAAGCCTGACAGGGAGAATTTCATGAATATTTCACAGCAGCATCATCTCTCTGTCGTTTAAACCTCCATCTCTGCAATTGTCATGCAAATGTTAGAATTACTCCATTCATGTACACAAAGTAATTTGCATGTATTTGATTAGCTTTGCTGGATGACTTCACATTCAATTGTGGGAAAAGTTGAGGCAGGTCCAATATTTTTCTGGACGGCTCTGAATGTAGAAATGATTGCGCTTCAGAACTTTAATATACATATGAATAAATCTTTAGTTAAAAAAAGGATCCAGAAGGTGCTAGGATTGTTAGCAGTAGTTAGCATATTACTTGGTCAGCTCCTGTGACCCAATAAGCTAAATCTGTAATTTAAAAGTGTCATTTCTAAAGTGCAGCTTTTATTTTTTTTCTGTGCTTATGCTAAACATTGCCTTCAAACTTAGAGTTAGAGTTAGAGTAAACACTAAAATGTATTGTAACAGAAACTCAGAGCTGGGAACTTCATCCGTGGTACTAACAATAGCTAGCTTGCTAATAGTAGCAACATTAGCCACAATAGCCATTTTCCACAGGTTTTTCAGTTTAATTGGTAAATTTTAATGAATTAAAGATGCATACTACCTGTCATTTTCGTTCATCAATATAATCTCTATAAATGAACACAACTTTTATTATTTTTGAAGCCAAAATGGAATTAGCTAATGTTATTAACAAACAATGACTAATCTGTGTTCAAACATTTTGAGTCTCACTTGTTGGTAGACTTTTACACTCAGACATTTGATGGACGTAGCACCGTGATATCATCTGTTTGTCTTGCACTCTGTATTTTGAAGCTTCATCTTTAGCTGCAGTCATGATAGTTTTTGTCCAAAATTATCCGCCGTATTGGACCAATATGACCAGTTTTGGGGTAGTAGTGTATTACACATGACTCATTACATTACTTAAAAGTAATGCGCTATGTTATCTAACCTAAAACGTGTTATCACATAATTACCACATAAAAACCTGAGACTACACTGCCACACACCAACACAAATCCTCATCCTAATGAAGAGACACTAACTTTCTTTAAATTTTTATGTATTTACACAAAACTAACAACACAAAACAAAGTTAATGTCTAACCTTAAGGGACTTTAAAGGGATCGCCACAATTATTCTACTTTAGAAACATCTAAAAGGAGAAATGAAGGGTACAGCTTTGAAAACCTGACAGCTCATCACTGCCTTTGTTACATGTTAAAGTTTAGGGTTTGGCTGCTGGGCTGGGGTCAGCACTCACTCAGCTTTAACATCATTATGGGGTCTTGGCTAGCTTTGTGTTAGCTTACTGTCTGTGCAGATGCTTCCAAAGAGTCAATGCTGTGTTAGTGGTTTTTGCTGTTTGGGTTACAGTTTGCATTTCACCATCATGATGTTGTCACTTTATGCAATAAATAGTAAAAGTAATGTCAATATGTTCATTCCTCCAAAGCTATAACCACTCACTAGTTTTCTCTTCTCTCACACTAGATTTCTTACTGAAACATAAGACTAGAAATCTCTCTCTTAACACAACATTGCAACCATTCACGGCATTCAAGTCATTGCAGACAGC
Source organism: Hemichromis elongatus (assembly GCA_015108515.1). NCBI lineage: Eukaryota > Metazoa > Chordata > Actinopteri > Cichliformes > Cichlidae > Hemichromis > Hemichromis elongatus. The sequence continues at coordinate 20,592 of VUQR01000168.1, read as the reverse complement.
ATTGACCTGGCATGTAGTTACATTTCTTGGGAGACAGGTTACTTGTAAGGTTGCAGTGTAAATGTCAAGAGGGGTTTCCAGTCACGTTGTAAGGTAGGACGAAGATTTCCTGCAGAAGTCTAAATCAAGCTTAAGGTATTACTTTGCGTCACCCCCAAACCTTGGATGTGATACAACAACCAGAAAAAATATATGAAAAATGTGCCAGCAGCCTTCCTGGAGCAGGGGCGCCTCCAGAATTTTTTCATAGGGGTGGCCATATGAGGGCCACTAAAAATACTTGTGTGGCACACTGAAAACAGAATGTCCAGTTTTATTATGCGGTTGTCAAATATAGGCTACTTAACAAATATGGTAAAAAAAAAAAAAAAGAGAGAGAAAGAGAGTTGATATCACTGAAAATAGGTACACATGAAAACCAAATAAGATTTTGAAATCTACAATAATCTGTTTTAATTTATTTATTGATTGGCTCAGCTATTGGTTAATGATTCTCAGCAGAGCTGAGCAGAAGCAGCTATGATTCAGTCTCTCAGAATGGAGATAACTTTAAGAGAAAACTTGTTCAGGAAAGACAAAGAAGTATTAGATCATATGAGAGTGTGAACTGTTGCCTGTCTCCATGTTGGCCCTAAGATGCACCAGTGATTGCCACCAGCTTTTCTGCAACCTTATTACCTTCTTACCAACATAGGACAGTCTTACCAGGGACCAGGGGGGGGACACAGGGGGCCAGTGCCCCCCCCCCCCCAGAACCCCTGTCCTGGAGACTGAAATCGATTGAAAAGAAGATATTTCACAAAAAAATTTCAATGCTTGTTTCATGCAATGCAATGTTTCACTTTTTAGGTAAAAGTTGTGCTTCATTAGTGCAATTTGTATTTTTCGCCGTTTTTGTGTTGTGTTGCTCTTTTCACAGTTTCACTACGGCTCAGAGAGTAGTTTGGACAGTTTGTACAGATGTCGGTCACTTCAATGTTTAACAAAAATTGCAGTAACATAGTAGTGACCAAAGAAATCACAAACAGGCTTTTTCCACCCAGTCAGGGGAATACACATTTTCATACACAGTGTTTGCTAGGTGGTCATTGAGTAGCCTGTAGGCTTGCGTGACTGGGCCTTGTTAACTTGATCCTGCATTGCCCAAATGACGTTCAAGTTAAAGTCACGTGGTTAGTGGTCGCATGTCTCAAAAACCTCAATATTTAGATGAGATGGTGGAGTGCTAACAGTGCTAACAGTGCAAATGCTAACAAGCTTGGTCAGCAGCTGCAACTATAAACTGTATTAGCGCAACTCCAGTAATCGGGTGGATACAGTTATAACGAAGAGGGAAACTATCCACAGAGGCCCAAACTGTTTTTGTGCGTTTGTGTGTGTCAGGCTGTAAACGTGTTTTTTATGCTGTAAACTTGGACTTTTAACATGGGTGTCTATGGGGATTGATTCACTTTTAGAGCAAGCCTCAAGTGGCCATTAAATAAGCTGTAGTTTTTGGCTATGTGTGTTGGCTTGGGTTGGTTACAGATTCAGAATACACAAGAGGGGAATTAACTTGGATTGTTCTATGTTGTAGTACAAAACGTGACTATCACTAAAGCTTGCATTAACTGCAGACCTTATTTCAGTAGTCTCACCAAAAAAGCCCAATAAAAAATAAAAAAAAAAAAATTAAAAAATCTGCTGACTTTTGAGATATAGGAGCCAGGGGAGAAAAATGCTAAGTCATTTTAAACTTTTAGGACCTACTCCTGCTACACTCTATATCAGAACAGGTTTGACTCTTTCTTTATCAGGTCATCTTCAGCTGCATTTGTTCTAAAGAACACTTATCGCCTGAATTTAAAACATAACTGCAATTTATGTTAAACACCAATACTGTGGTCACAAGTGACTCTTTCAGGATAATGTTAAACAATAAAAAGAAATACAGGCTCTTTTACTGCCTACGTCATCACTGTTTGCAAACCGTAAAAGGGTCTATAACACTAAAGCAAGAAGAAAATTGCCAATCTTGAGTTAGCAATGGCTCATTTATTAGCAATAAAAAAAACAGCTGGTCAAACCAGGGATGTCAAACTCATTTTACATTGTTCGACACATATAGTGGAATGGTGAAAATCCTCCTTTTGTCAGTGTGAATATGTTTAACTTCTGCTCTATTTAATGATAGTTAATGTACGGAAAATGTCCTATTCTTTTTTTGTATTTATTTATTTTACCGTGGTCACATTGTAAAAAACTGAAAAATTTTATACTTGTGAAAAACCAGGAACGTTTATTTGATAATCTATTGCTTCATTTCTTTGGTTTAGCATAAATGTGAGGGAGATCATTGTAAGTAGGACAAGCTGTGAAATGTGTGAGTTAAAAGTAGAAAATGTACGTCCTCCTTCACATACTCCAGCAGACCGGATTGGAGTCTTTGCCGGGCCGATTCTGGCCCCTGTGCCTTATGGTTGACATTCCTGTAATAGACTAAAGAAAGCAGCAAGAGTAAAACTTGTTAGTCTGTTAAAATAAAAAGTGGCACATTTTATCCATGAATAATGAATTCATTGTTTAATCCTTAAGAAGTAGATTATGATATGCCATTTTTCAAAGTATGATATTAGTTTGTGAAGCTAAGTGAGGATACAAAGATGGACAAACCTAACCCTGCTGCTCTAATATTTCATATTTATATTGTTCCTTCAGGGCCAGGCAATGTCACACACTGTAACGTCCCAGCACAGCTCAGCCAAGGTGGAGGGGCTGCGGGCTGCCACGCCCTACGTGGTGCAGGTCAGAGCACGCACCGTTGCTGGTTATGGACGCTACAGCAACCCCATGGACTTCAGCACCAGCCTCCACAGTACGGACTCTCTCCCGCTTTACCATCTGTTCCTGATGATGTGCTGCAACAGTTCTCTTAATGAGGGTTCAGACTTGATAGTTTTTATGGCTGCCCTAATTGGTAGCCATTACGCATGCAGCGCAAGGCACCCTTTAATCTCTCTGCTGTTATGTATTCATTTGTGTGTCTCTGTGCTCTGTGGCCCAGGTGACCCTCAGAAGTCCGTGCAGGACCAGCTGCCTCTCATCATCGGCTCGGCGTCCGCAGGTCTGGTGGTCATTGTTGCCTTGGTGGTTATCGCTGTTGTCTGCCTTAAGTAAGTGTTTGATTTTCATTACCGACAGGCTGAACTACATGTTTTCACTTTGTCTGTTAGACTTTGAACAAAGACGCTCATTAAATTTTAACATGCTCTCAGAGGGTGTAAACTGTTAGCTGCTACCTTAGCTCCACAAATCAGCTCTGAAAGAGGGGAGAAAAAAAGAAAAGAAAAAGGAGATCTGCTGCTGGGAGTTTCCTCCTCAGCCTGTGATTATCCGATAGTGGAGTTAGACGTTAGCTTGATTCACTGTACCTGGAAAGCTGGCCAGGGCTGATTATGTCAATGTGACTTTGCTCATGTGCTTCTTGTTTACAGGAAGCAGCGCAGCGGGTCAGAGCTGGAGTACACTGAGAAACTGCAGCAATACAGTAAGTTTATGTGCTGAGCTTGGAAACCTCTCCTCTGTGCTACTTTTGCTCATGCCAGCACAGTTAGCCCACTGATTCGATCAATTATCCAATCACCTGTTTGAGGCAGGAAAACATTTCCCTGTTGTCTCAGAGGAGGTCCAAGCACACAGATCATCGTAGCTGAAGTAGATACATACGCAGCGGGGAATTAATTTAACACTGGACGAGGAGGGGCTGCCCACACACTGAAATGTAAAATATTTGTTAATGCAACATTTTTCCGAGGCCTTTGCTTGATGAAATTTTAGTCTGCGGAAAGTCATTTGTTTGGTTTCTATTTTTTCCCCCTGAGACACACATGGCATGAATTGCAAGCTCCCCAATGTGATTCAAGCTCTCTCCACTTTTCTGTCTGCCTGTGGACTGGATGCTGTCAAATAAATTGTTTGTTAACTATTTTTGTTTTGAGAGGTTTGTATTGTACGCTAGCAAAAGAGAGATTCTCATGCAAAACATCAGCCTCACTACACAGATCTTAATAGCAGAGCTATCAGTAGGAGAACAGGACTAAGAATCTACTGCCGTGCTGCGAGTCTCTGTGAGCACAATAGCGCCACTTGCAACCATTATAAACTAAACTCCGTGATTCAATTTTACCAAATCCCAAAAACAGTCACCTCAAGATGCTTTATATTATAAGGTAAAGTCCCAACAATAATACAGAGAAAAATCCGAAAATCATATGACGCACTATATGCAAGCACTTGGCAACTGCGGGAAAGAAAAACTCCCTTTTAAAAGGAAGAAAACCTCCAGCATACATCTGCCATGACACGTTAGGAATGTAGGAATTAAGTGGATTTTCTGTATATTTTATATCTTCTGTTCTGTTTTTGTATGTTAGAAATCTTTTCACTGTAGCCATATTTTGATTCAGTTATATTAAATGTGTTGCCACTCTGTAAAAAATGTCCACTCGTGCATCAAATGAAAAGTCGGGCCGATCTTTAGGATTAAGATTTATCCTTTTCATTACATAAATGTCTCTGCTGAATCTCATAGCAGTTCGCCACAAAGTTGTTGAGATGAATCAGTGTGGATTAATCGTCTGGCTTTGCTTTCCATGGATCAAATACAGCGTAGCTGGGAACATGTCTTATTTATACTGCACCATCGATTTCACTGATATTTTTCAGCTGTTGCCATGTTCAAAGCTTTGCCTTTTAACAGATGAACTCATATGAACGACAGTAAAGATGCTGATTTATTTCGATTTTTGTCTATTTTTTAGTTTCTCCAGGAGTCAAAGTGTACATCGACCCTTTCACTTACGAGGACCCCAATGACGCAGTCCACGAGTTTGCCAAAGAAATAGACATCTCCTGTGTAAAAATAGAAGAAGTCATCGGCGCAGGTAAAGAACCCTGCTGTTTTTCGTCCAAGTGGACAGAATAATTTACCTCTATTAAACATTTATTTGAGCAAGAGTATGCCATCAAGGCTGGGCTCTGCTCTGTTAGAGAGTCCTCTGTGGGAGAGCAAGGTTAGGATTCAGAGTGCACATGAGAGCTGTGGGTGGGAAGGACATCTCTGTAGCTCTCCCCCCTCCTTCCTTTTTTTCTTTCTTCTTGTCTTTCCAGCAGCATGTTATGTCCTAACTTCACCTTAAATGACAGTCTGCTCCCGCTCGTTCAACCTTCCTGTCTTCTCTTTCTTTCCTTCCCTTGTAAACATTCGTACTCAGGCACCAAATGCAAAACCCTCAAGTACCTCGCCCACCCTCTGTCTTCCTGCACCTCTCCCAGGTTGCACACTCGATCTATACCAGTCACTCCCTCTCTCCCCAACATCTTCGACCCCTGACCCCCCCAGCGACCCCCGTCTTTTCCTCTTCTCTTTTCTAATTCTCTCCCACAGTCGAAGTCGACCCTCAACTCACTCCCGAGTCCGACCAGTAACGCTTCCTCTCCCCGCACTCTCCCTGACGCTCTCTTTCCCGCCACCTTCCCCCCTTCATTCCTCTGCTCACTCAACCCCCGCCCACCTCCATCACCCCCCGCCCCTCCTCTCGCCACCTCCTTCTCCTCGCTCCAGGTGAATTTGGCGAGGTGTGCCGCGGGCGTCTCAAGCAGGCCGGGCGCAGGGAGATGGTGGTGGCGATCAAGACGCTGAAAGCCGGCTACACTGAGCGGCAGAGGCGGGACTTCCTCGCCGAGGCCTCCATCATGGGTCAGTTTGACCACCCCAACGTGATCCGTCTGGAGGGCGTCCTGACGCGAAGCTGCCCCGTCCTCATCATCACCGAATTCATGGAGAACGGAGCGCTCGATTCCTTCCTCAGGGTAAGCTTGGCGGGAGGCGTTCGCCGCCCAACACCTCTGACAGAAAAAAGATTGCTTTCTGTTTGCATCAAAGCTGAGAGGAACACACACACACAGACAGTCATTCACGATACCTCTGGGTTATCAGAATGTTTTACTCTCTGTAAAACACCCCGAGGCTCTTTACTTGCTGAGTGATAGAGATTAAATGCGCAATATAACGCCTGGAGACAAGCATAGTGTCTCTGCTTGACGTGACTGAGTGATGCTGACAGGCTTTTTCCGTGCACAAACTCCTGGTGGAAAACTGTCACACACGCAGACCTTTGGATAGGTTTGCTTCGGTGTATTAGAGAGTCTTTGTACCACCGCAGAATACATTAGTGATCAGAGTTTTCGGTTCAGACCACCTACACAAAACGCTGAACAAAGGCAGGATGAGAAATGAGGTGTCACAAGGTACATTTCCAGCTGCGTGGGGACTATTACATGTCATTTACATCCAATAAAATGTGTTTTCTTGCGTGGCTGTACTGTGAAGAAGACTACTTTACTGCAGCTTTTTGACTAAATGACGATTCTTAATGCTTGTGATGAAGAAATGCTCTGATGCTGGTATTAATAGCAGTTTGGGG
>VUQR01000168.1:1153-14108 GCA_015108515.1 Hemichromis elongatus | reverse complement strand
GGGATGGTATTGTTGATGTTATCAAAGAACAGCAACACTGACCCGCTTGTCGACCTCGTTTCGTTGGGACTGATTCCTGGTGTGATTCCTTGTTTTTCGGGAATGTTGTTCCTTTCTTAAAGAGAATTCTTTACACAATGCCCCAGAATGACAACGTGGGGAAAAAAAAGTTTTAAAAAGTATCAAGCAAAAGTATTGCTGAGTACTTTGTTGAAGCCTGCTCAAGGCCACTCTTGACTATTGTGCTTAGGCTTGTTGTCGTGTTAGAACATGAGCCTTTGCCCCAGTCTGAGATCCAAAGTGCTCTGGAGCAGGTTATATTCAAGGATGCACATCACTGCGTTCATCTTACCCTCGACCCTGACTAGTTTCCGAGTTCCTGCTGCTGAAAAACAACCTGACAGCATGAGCTTCACTGTAGAGGTGGTGTTGGCCAGGTGATGCTTAGTTTCCTCCAGGCATGACGCTTGGCATTCAGGCCAAAGAGTTCAGTGTTTGTTTCAACAGACCAGAGAATTTTGTTTCTCGTGGTCCTTCGGTTAACCTTCAGTCTCACCACTCTACCATACAGGCCTGATCGGTCCTTCTACCAGTCAAGTGGCCAAATATGGGAAACTTCTCAGTGCTTCTCAGTGCAGTACTTGTGAATACTTATGTACATGTTACCATTTTAGATTTTAAGCAAGCTAAAATAATCCAAAATGTAACTGTTTCAGTTTTAGCTGTGACAGCTGTCAGTTTGGCGTGTAATACTCAGCTTGATCACGTCGCTCAACAGGATGTTAACCGTCAAGCACAATTTGATCTCTTTTTTTAATCATTCCCAATTAAACACCTTTTGAATTTTAGAGTGCTAATATATATATGTATTTTAAAAAGAAGCAGTTTGACGTGGTCCTCTCTGACTCTGTGGAAGATCTATTGGAGTTTTCAAGCATTCATTAATTACCTGAAAACCAGCTGATTTATCAGCAATAAGAATAATAGCTGCAGCTCCACACGAGAGCCCTCACTTCCTTTTCTCAATCAGCGGGGAATTAATCAGTTTTGATAATTATTTGTCGAGAAGGGATAAATGATAAATATTCATCAATCGTAGCTTCTGAAATTTAATCATCCAAAATCTGTTTGCCTTTTTTTTTTTTCTTCTTTTCTTACGTTTAGTCGCTGTGTAACTAATTAATAATATTTATAAATGTTGTCTGAGTAATTAGCTTTACAGAGTTTACTGTTGTACTGGTAGTGAAAGGTTGCTTTTCCCCCAACCTGTCGGTAGAGACCGACTTATTTATCTGAGCCCAATATCGTGGTGGCATTTTAACGGTTCTTTAAGAGTGGACCACTGAGCTCAGCTAACCTCGGCAGTGCCAAAAATTAGCGAGCGGCGGTTAGCTGTTTCATATTTCGATATCCAGTGGGGGGGAATTGGGCGGTGCCAGCCACACTCGAATAGGATTTTGACACCCCATGAATGCCATCAGACTAGAGTGCCGTTAAGCTTACATTACCCAACACCATAGATCAGACTGATGACACTAATAGGACCAGTGGTGCAACGTAACCCAGTATATGTACACAAGTAGTTACAATTTACTTGCATTTTGTGTAAGTTTTTATATATGACAATGCTTCCTCCACATGCAAATATTACAGTGTGTACTGTAATACTTGTTAATACGCTCATTTTAGATTGTAAATCTACTAATATATGATGCTGTGTTATTATATATATAAAGCAACTCAGCAGGACATCTGTGATTAAAATCCTGTCCAGCTGCCACATTAAACTGATGTGCACATTAATGAGTCAATAATTTGGGCAAATCATTAAAATATTTTAGATGATTCTGATTTATGAAGATGTTTACTACAGCACCACACGAACCTGAAAGTGGTGTCCAGTATCTTCTAGACCTGTTCTTTATAGTCTGTTTTTTCTAATCAAACGCTCTGATTTCTTGCTGAAATCATTTGCTCAGTTAAAATAACATTTATTGGCTATTATCTTAGTTATCAAGTAATCATCTAGGTCATTACCGCGCACGATTTTAGATGTTTTTATCTGTAAAATCTGTGGGTTTGATGATATAAGGCTTGTTTTTATTTGATTTTGTCATTTGATTGTCTTTTTTATTTGTTTGTCCGCAAATTGTCGAATCAGTCGGCCAATCATCAAGTGAACTCGCCGTCTCCTTTCTAAGCATCTTGGACACTTCTCACATTTTTCGAGTTAATTTTCAATTTATAAATAATTAACTGATAACGCCAACACTCATTATTTGCAGCTCCACATCTGATAGTGCGGCCTGAGCTTTTTTTTTTCCCTCCTTCTCACCCACTCCTCTCAGCCAGCTGTCCTACAGATAACAGAAAAAGTGCCTGCTCTGTGCTCTCCTCATCCCCGCTCTCCCGCCAGTGTCACACTGCCTCTGAGTCAGAGTAGGACTCTGAGTTCCTCTAACAAGGAAACTATTGAGTTAATGCGCACACACACACACACATGCACACACACATGCACAAACTGTCCAAGTGTGTCACCCACAGTAGAGCTTCAGACTCCATCCCCCCCGGACATGTGGACATATGCACATGTAGAAAGCTTTATAGAAACACAGAAATAACACACATGCACTCATGCCACCGTGCCTTTGAAGGCCTGCTATGAATCACGGCTGTTTATACATCCATCCATCCCGGCTTGTTTGCCTGTCAGACTTCATTGGAGTGTGCAGACTACAAGGCAGGATGTTTATGGTTTTGCGATGGCACGTCCTGTGTTCTTTGCTTTCTCATTGCAGAGCCAAGGAAGGAATTGATTATGTCGAAAAAAAATTTTTTATCGCCCCCCCCCCCCTCTGCCTCCCTCAGATTAGATATTCAGGTCATGAGAGAAAAACCTCCCACCGTGGCTTCGTTCAATTTTGCAGAAATTTCAGATCATTTTTTAACTGTTTAATTGATTAGTTTTAGTTCAGCTCCCACACATCAGGGTACACGCGCCTTCGCCGGTCGGGAGTGCTGATTTATTGCGATCTCGACTATGTGACACGCGTCACAAATGCGGAGAATTGTAAATTAAACCCTGAAAGCCCTCGTCTAAGATTACTTTCATGCTTCTCGAATGTTGCACGAGAGGGCAAATTTCTGCTTCTCTAGGTCTTTGCCATTTTTACAAGTGATCTTTGAGCAACATGACACAGTGATTTTGTCGACAGGCTGATTTTATTCTCATGTCAACAGGAAGAGAAAAACAAAGCCATGTTCAGTCTTTATCTGCTACTAGTTTGTCAGTCAGAGAACGAAGGAAGAAAAATACCTGCAGTGGTCTGATTCTGATTTCGGTGTTTTGGCTCCCATTATTATATTGTTTTGTTGAGTTAATGGCGAGCCGTACCAGCTTTAGTACGACAGTAAAGACTCTAATTAATCAGCTAATTGGACAGCATGCATGAAAAGGTCAGCTGTCAGTGACTGTCAGCAGGAGCCATGAAGCACTATGACAGATGTCATGTTTATGTAGCCTCGGTGACTGAGCTCCTGCCTCTGGTTCTCCTCTTATCTCCCGTACTCTCCCCTATCATCTGTTTCAACACATCTTTTCTCTTTCTCATTTTCCACTCCTTGTTCATTAACCGCCTCCTCTCCTGCACCCTCCCGGCTTCTCACGCTCTGTCTCTGACTGTGTGTATGTGTGTTTTTTCTTATTTTTTCCTCGCTTGCAGCTGAACGACGGGCGCTTCACAATGACACAGCTGGTCGGGATGCTGCGCGGCATCGCTGCGGGCATGAAGTACCTGTCAGACATGAACTATGTTCACCGAGACCTCGCCGCCCGAAATATCCTGGTCAACAGCAACTTGGTCTGCAAGGTCTCCGACTTTGGCCTGTCGCGCTTTGTGGACGACACTTCCGCCGACCCCACTTACACAAGCTCCCTGGTTGGTGAAATACGCGCGAATGTGTGTGCCGCTGTGCGTTTGTGTACACTGTGCTTGTTTAATTGAGCGTCTTAATTCGATCCCCTTCACTTGTTTCACATGTACACATAAATGCATGTGTGACTGTTCATGTGTGCCAATATTTACGTTGGCGCGCGAGACCATCTGTGAAATTTGCATTTGCTCTTTTTCTGCATTTGTATGCTGCTGCTCGTGCCTGTGCTTAGAGGATTGAAGTGTCTTTCAGAGTGCCGATACCATCCCCCTCTGTCTGTGTGTGCAGGGTGGTAAGATTCCGATTCGGTGGACAGCACCAGAGGCCATTGCTTTCAGGAAGTTCACCTCTGCCAGTGACGTATGGAGCTACGGCATCGTCATGTGGGAGGTGGTCTCCTATGGAGAGCGGCCATACTGGGACATGAGCAACCAGGATGTAAGTCAGCACGAAAGTCTCACGAGTAAACGTGTATCTATAGCCTGAAAGCTCATGGAAGGAGTTTCATGTCTAAGTTTAGGGCCGGCTGAGAGTTTCTCCGGGCTGCTGTGGCTTTGATTTCCAGCGTGACATGTTGGACTCTGGCCTGTTCTGCTGTCTTTATCTCCTCACTGCAGATGCTGGTTGCAGCTGCGTGCCTGTGTTGTGGTTTTTACCACCTTATTTACGGCCCTGGCCTGCCCACCCCCCTACAAATCCATACTGCAAAGCCTCCCTCCTCACACTCACAAAGGCATACTCAGGATAGGCTTTTTCTCTCCTTCTTCTTTACGTGCGTTGGTACCTGTAGGCTATCTGCACTGCACAGACATTGTAACTGCTGCAGTGAGCTCGCAGGAAAGAAAAAATAAATCTCTTGGTTCCTCCTCCCTGAACAAAGTACTGAAGCAATGTGTACACCTCCACTTTACTCTCTGAGGAATATCTGCTCCGTATTGAGCTTCAAAAAAGCGCCTTGTAATGCTGATAGCAATAAAGCAAAGGAGAAAAAAAAGGATCAGAAATGAAAAATGGCAGTAATGTATGTATAACTTTCACAACAGAACCCACATGCAGTAATGAAAGCATCAAAGTAGAAGCCCACTATTGTTCCCAATAGCCTTTGTGCCACAGTCATCGCTCAATAAGCAACAGAGTCAACAAATACGAGATATAAACAGAAGCACTCGCAGACTAGAAGCACGACATAAAAATCAAAGGACAAGCGGCGGGAGACGAGAAGCGCTGCAGAAATGTTTTATTGTTCCCAAATGGCATTTTTTTATTGTTGTGGGGAGTTAAAACCCATACGCAGCTTACGGAGGCAAATGCAGTTGCTAGGCGAACTCGCATCCACGAGCCAACGTGTTCTTCCTCCCGTTTATTGTTTCTCCCATCAATCACGCCAGTTTTGAAGTGACAAATTTGAGAATATTGTTTTTATAGTTTTGTAAAGATGCTGAAAGAAAGATTGGAATGTGTGACAGCACGAGCTGAGGAACTGTCTAATGCAGGAGATAATACAGGAACTGACGATTATTCTCACACCACAACAACAAAGGCCAAACAGAATGAGCATAATACGAACGATTCAGAGCCAAATGGTAACACTCTGTAGAGGCGCCACATGAAATTTGCCTAAATCCTTATGCACAGTCTTCTGGGTTGATATTTATTTAGCATGGCAAATTTCAAATGTAATCTTCATTTGAATGTGTTTGTGGCAGAAATGATTATGGACCTCTCTGCTCAGAGTGAGACAGGTTTACAGTTATCACAAAGCTTGCCGTGAAATGTGTCCAAATATATCTGTTCTTTGTCTTCAAAGGAGGAAATTTAATGATTTTAGAGACCCCTCAACTTTAAAATTCTAAGATGGGTTTCCATGAAATTTCTTATAGCTATACAGAGGATAAGGAGTAATAGCTGAAGCAAGTTTCGGATTTTAGATTTCTTTAGAAAAATGATCAAAAACTTTCAAAAACAAATGACATTCTCCTTTTAAAATGCTAACAGCCTAGACATGTTAAACATTATTGCAGTGTCTCTTTCAGTTATCTCTTGTAGTACACTTCTGCATAGTTAAATATATATATCATATATGTGTTTATATACACTACTAAATTACTTATTTGCATAGTACTTGAACAGGCTACTGCCGTTTCATATTCAAAGAAAGCGAGTAATGCACTCGTTGAAAATGGTGATTGCAGCTAGTAACCATAATCAAAATTAGCTGCTTCGTTTTGCAAAAGTTTACAACTCAACTCAAGATAATTCTGCATCCTCAAACATCAAATTTTACTACAAATATAATATTAATACCTGACAAAAACAGCCCAATATTAGCTAGCTCGCTAGCTAGCATTGGCACCAACTAGCTAGCTAGCTTTAGTAATGTTGTACCCTGATGGTCACTTTGGTCGTACTCCTACTGTGGAGACAGCAAGGCAAGCAGTGAAGGTAAAAAATGTTTAAGCTTTAGTTTTTACACCATGTTCCACTTTTATAAAACCCTTGTTAGTGTTGACATCAAATTGCTATTTTATTGCTTTTAGCTTCATTCAGTATTTAGTGGAGACGCAAACAAAATTACATTCCAAATACAAATCTTAGTGACCATTAAGTTACGTACACGGTTTAAATGATTTAAGTCCTCTGTGCCAGACTTCAGCTGCATTCACACAGGAAACACACAAACCCAGTATAAACTTCTCTCAACTTAGAGGTACATAAAAGGATTACCAGTCAGCAGTAAACTGTCAGCTTCAAAGGGATGAACAACAAGTCAAATGCTCCCTGTGTGGACAGGTCTGTTGTTAAGAGTGACTTCCTTTGCCTTCAGGTAATGACAGCAGTAGAGCAGGACTACCGGCTGCCCCCACCCATGGACTGTCCCATGGTGCTGCACCAGCTGATGTTGGAGTGCTGGATGAAGGAGAGAAACCTGAGGCCCAAATTCTCCCGAATCGTCAGCACTTTGGACAAGCTACTTCGCAACGCCGCAAGCCTCAAGGTGGTGACCAGCACCTACTCAGGGTGAGTCTACAGTTAGGTCCATAATTTATTAGGCAAATATACATTATAGCATTCAAAAGTACAAAACAGGTGGTGGAATATAGTAAGTCAGACAGTCAAATTATCTTGGTTTGACTTGTCCAAAGACTTTTTTCCAGAACTATGCAGGCTATTTTAGATTTTTTCCTTACACAGTTAAATCTGGCCTTCTTGTTTCTTGAGTGTAACCAGTGGTTTGCACCTGGTAAATCCTCTGTATTGATTGTAATAGCTTGTTCAAGGTTTTTTTTTCCTTTTTGACTTGTTTATATGTTTTGAGATGTTTCTGTTACTCACATAGATAATTCTGCGGTCATCCACTTTTTTTTTGTCTTGCTTAGCTGACCAGTCTCTTTTTTTTTTCTATTTTAGAAAGTACCAGATTGTTTTTTCAGTGAACTGATGGCTTCCCTCTCTTGTACTGACACCATTTTGGACCTTACATTTAAAATCAGTGAAATTAACAAATTCCACACACTGAATGAACTTTATTTATTTAATAATTTTGCCATGAAATAACGAGGAGGGAGGCGGTCTCACCCGCCCATCAAACTGATAGCCAGTCAATGCGTCCAATTAAAAATGTGGGGCCGCGTATAAAAATGGCTGCAGTTCCTGAAAAGTTCATTCAAATATTTTGTAAAAAACCCTTAAATTAAATCTGAAAGTCTGCACTTCAAAGTTTAACTGCACATGCAGGATAAATTTAAAGAGTCGGGCTGATTTCATTATGGTGTTTCTGTCGGTAACAGGAAGAAACGTAAGTTCAGTTAAAGTTTCTCTTCCATTTAGAGACTCGTAGATCTGTTTTAATCACAGACTTTGATTACCTTGTTGGAAGGCTGTGGGTTTCAGACACTTTCCCACCATCCAGCAAGCACTTTAAGACGGAGTTTTCTCTTTTTCTACCTAAAGATCAACGTTGAAGTTGATGTTAAAGTAGATGAAGAGAAGTTGCAAAGTGGATGGAGAGTGTTGCTTTTAGAAAAGTGTTGCGTCTCAGTCCTTTATAGATAGAGCAAAGCACTTCACTGTCACCACCTTGGCACGTTTGCCGCGAGATTTAGCAACTCTTCAGAGAAACTCGCTGAGTTTACTTTTCTTGATAGCTGCTGCAGAAAAAATAAATAAAATATCAGTGGGTTTCCATGCACACAAAGTTACAAACGAGTGTTTGGGTCTGCAAATTTGTAATTCAGATCGTGTCCATTTTGAGGTGTCCCGGGTCCCAGCAGCAGCAGCCAGAGTTTACAGTAAATGCAGAAGCATGGACTCTAATTAGAAATAATACCAGCTGTGTTGTGGTAGACTTGGCACCTGATGTATAACTGAGGCATAAAATGCTTTTGAGGTTTTTCTACAATGAGAGCAGAAAGAGTGAAAACACAAGGAAGCAGTGATGCAATTCTTTCTCTTTCACCTTGTGCGAAATTGTCCTCTGTATTGCATATGATGGCTGTGAAGTGCAGGATGAAGACTGGTGCAGGGACGAGCAGCGCCGCGCCTCTGGGTTGTGGGAATGAGATGTCACAGTAAGGAAAATTATGGCTGGCCTGAGGAAAGGCACAACAAGGTTCATGCTTGTTGGGTTCGGTTCTGTTTTATGCTTTTGGGTGACTTGGACTTGGAGGATGCCTCTTTGAGCTGAAGGCCTTTGCTAGCGGACAGCGGACTGCTCCTTTTCTCTGACATTTCCCATGGACGTGTAAAAGTTCACTTATTTGTAGGTGCCCGTCTTTGATTTCAAGCTTGTTTTCACCGTTCAAGTTTGATAACCTCCCAGTGTATGATTATTACTTCTTTTAAGACATACTAGATCCCTACATCTTAACTGATGCGTAATGAGACGAGCACACGTCCTCGAGCCCCTGTCTCTGACGTTGGCGATGGCACCCTGTTTCAGAGTCACATAAGGCAGAATTTGTGCGCAGAGGATCCGGGTCTGATGCCAGCTCCTTGGCTCACAGTTTCACTCTAACGCTGAGCCCCAAAGGCGATTCTTATGCCAGGATTTGGGCTCGGCGAAGCTAATTGTGTGTGGAAATGTAATGGCTGACCTCAGTTTAATTCCCCCTATACTTGGCTGGATGCTGGAATGTAGGTGATAGGACAGACAGCAGCCAGAGCTGCTGATGTGGAAAAGCAGGAGGTGATGAAGTGTGAGTAATAAGGGAGATTGAGGAGAAGCTAAAAGAGAGGAATGTGTTTAATTAGGTTGCTAATGAGCTTTTTAATGCATCAGGGGAGGGTGCACCCAATGCTGTGATGAGCAAATAGGAAGGCAATGGGTAGGTGTGTGTGTGTGTGTGTGTGTCTTTGTGTGTGTATGCATGTTGTGCTGTTGTTGTGTGCCGATGACATGCCAATGATTAATTTATGGCCTCATCTGTATGCAGCAGCCAGAGATAGATGGAGAAGGAGCAGGAGGAAGAGGAAGAGGAGGAGAGGGAACGGATCATGTTGTCAGAGCATGATTTAGAGAGCGTCTCCCGTGTTTGCGCGTGTGCGCGCGAGGCGTCGGAACGCTCGCTGCTGCTCACCTGCCATTGGCTGCTCAGTGATGTTGGGGCAGATAACAGAGGGAGAGAGAGGATATGAGATGCGGCGCTATCTGTGGAGTATCTTGTGCCACAAGGGCCTTAAAAACAAGGACACTGGCCAAGGAACAAAGGACACTCGGAGGCTTGCGGGGCTTTTTCCAAGATAGCAGAGAAATATGTTGAACTTTTATTAAAACTGGAAATGTGATGAATAGATTCAGGCTTGGCATTTGAGTTGGATGTTGTTTAAAGCAGATGAATCTCCGGATCAGCAATTTTGAGCTCGTTCTCCGGGCGCTGTATTTTTTCATTGTCCATAACCAGGAGATTTAAGTGTATAGACTCTGCAGAATTTAGCTACACTTGACACCAAGATGGATTAGGCCTCTATCCACCTTCAGCGAGAGCACTTAGTGGCACGATAATGAGTTGCACCTTTTGTTTAAAGTGGCCGTGAACTTGGCGCTGACCTGTGTTGCTTTGTCTTGGCAGGGACCTGCTGCGGCTGGGAGGAACGCTGCCGGGACACAACAGGAAGAGTCCGGACAACAGTCAGGAAATCATTCGGCAACAGATGAGCCAAACTCTCCCGATCAGGGTGTGAGCCAGAAGGACTACCTGAAAACTACCTAAGAACTCTTGAGACGAAGAGCGTGATGTAAAATAAATTTAAAAAAAAGAAGAAGTAAATGAAAAGGATAGAAGCTCCGGCGACACAGCGAAAGAGGACCATTTTGGAGATTTCTTTCCCACTGGAGACTCAATGTCTGTTTAAAGAGAACCATTCCAGTGTGTGTGTTCATTACTTGACACTTGTGGATTTGTGACTATTGACATAAAGCCAGACTTCTTATTGCTCCCTCTCAGGTTGTGTTTGCATGTCTGCATGTGTTTTCTGCTGGTTGGGGAATCAAGTCTTTTCCTTCTCTTCACCTTCCCACCGAAGACAGGACGGGCAATTTCACGCAGATGATGCAACAGTGCCAAGATAAAGCAATCATTTGCTTAAAACCAACTCAAAGACAACTGTGGACCATTTCTCCAATCAGTTATTCCTTTTCTTTTTAAAAGAAAAAACCCAACCAAATATGTTCTTTCATTTTGCAGATTTTATTATTATTAATATTTTTTCTGGAAACAACAACAAAAAAAACTAAACATTTTTCTTCCACTTCCTCTTAAAAAAAACTGTCTTCCGTGTGTAATGGGAGACGTTACAAACCTGTACAAAGCATCCGAGTCTTCACACCGTCTGTCTCTCGGTCCGAGGGGAGATGTAGCTGACACTGTGCGGGACACGTCATGTGCATGCCAAAGTGGAAACGTCTTCATGAGAAAAGGATAAATAACGGTCCTCCTTAACTGTTGCTTTGTCAGCATCTTGCTGGATGGGCTTTAACGTCCATGTTTTTTCTTAATCTTGTTTGACTCACGGACGCATTGTTTTGAATGCTAATTTATTATCTAGTACGGCGAAGAGATTATTCCTTTAATGTTTGTTTGTTTTTTTAAACAAGTACCTGGACTTACCTTTTTTTTAACTCAGTTGTTTTCCGACGTTAACGAAGCAGACAGACATGAATGGGTGAATTAGGAATGAATAGTTCCGCTCACACAGACTAAGTTACCTTTAAACTCACTGAGCAGATATGTTCAAGGCCCTTTTTTTGTTTTTTGGGGGGATTCTTTTGGTTGTCGTTGGGTTTTTAGTTTTTTGTTTTTTTCCTCAAATGAAAAGCGCCTGTGGTAATGCTGTGTTGTACATTAAACTCTGGTCCAGTGTTGCAGGTCGGTGTGAATCTAAAAGGTCGTTATCCAGATGATAGCTTCGTGACCTTAATAGCGACCAGACCTACAAACACGGATGTAAAATCGACCGCTCGTTGGTTCATCTCTCCTCACGTGTTTTCTTCAGCACGCCGGCTCTCAGCGCAGTTTCCTATTAAAACGACTGCCTGTATATAACACTATATTTGTATTAGACCAACCTGCTCAGCATTTACAACTATCTGACCTGACTTCGGCCTCTCTATGATCCTCGTTTATATGCTTGTTTGTTTAATGTTGAGGAGCAGACAAATAGAGGAAATTACAGTTAAATGGTCATTAAATATCTGAAACTATATGTCACGCTGAAAGAAAATGTGTCTGTTAGGGCAGACTCTTTTTTTTTTTTTTCCTGTGCAAGTAAAGGTGTATTAGATTGTAAAGAAGAAAAAAAATTTGCCAGAAAAAATAGAACAAAAATAAGCATTTCTCTTTCAGTATTTTTACGATAATCATATGCAAATAAATTATTAAATGGATCTCTGGTATTCTCTTTGATTTCTCCGCGGGTTCACTAGGCCGAAGTTCCCGGCCTCCTCTCATCCAGCCGTGGGATGAAAATAGGCGAGAAGCGAGCGCGTTTTACCTCCTCGGTCGGAATATCACAGCGGCTTTGGATGGACTCATTAAGATTTAAGATTAATCAAAGCCCCGTCCGCACAGCTCGCCAATTAGCGAGACCACAGGACTATTCTGGGGATTTTGCAGTCTCTGTTGCTGCTGGAGAAGCTTCAAGGAGGCAAAGTTAATCTGGCTTCACACCAAATGTCAGCGTTATTTGGCTTTAATCTGTCTGCCAGGACACAAACCAGGTCCCTGCGTACCGCCGCGGTTGACTGAAGCTGTCACCTACTGCTTTTATTGACTGAGAGGAAGCTCGACTGTCGGGGGGTTCATACTTAACCATCTCTGACTCACAGCTCAGGCTGCTGCTGTATGATCAGCCACCAAAGGGAAGACTGCTGCCGTGTTCTCCACATGTTCTCTAATCATCTCTGCAGCTCCCACAGGATGTGCACACAGCAGTCAACACACAGCCCCGTGGCATTTATCAAGTGTGTCAGATATTCAGGTAGATAAGGTAGATAGATGCTGTGTGGTGTTTTTTGTTTTTTGTTTTTTGTTTTTATGGATACATCAAAAAAGGAAAACAAAGAGATAAAAATGCCCGACCTTGGGGAGCAGTATTCTGCACACGAGCCTGCAGAGGAGGAAGTCTGTCGGGGGGGGGAAGCTGCATTTGGAGGCCCTAGCTTTTAATCACGCTCTCTTGGTTTTCACCGCTACATCTGAGATCTGACACAGTGTCAAAAGTGAGAATTTGCATCCTGTTTATCATTAAAACCTTTGAAGCGTTTCCAGTTTTTGCAGGCCGCTCCAGCTTGCTGCTCACCATAAACCAGCATCCGCGTCCCTTCCAATCATAGCAGAGCCGCTGCACTTTTCACCGCTGGGGCCTGATAGACGACGCAGGACGGCAGCGAACCTAAAGGAAAATATCTTGATATGTTGTACGATCAGCTGCAATGCTTCCTCACAGAGATTTTAATGAGCGTGCTCCGTGGAGGGGGGGAAACGGTGGCAGGATGACAGGCAGGTTTTTATTTCGCAGGCTGCTC
>VUQR01000167.1:3269-18760 GCA_015108515.1 Hemichromis elongatus | reverse complement strand
GTTGAACCAGGTGATTCGACAGTCCTGAGAAATGCCACGTAGGTCAAGAGTCTCTTTTTATTTGAGTCCAACTAAAAAAGGATTCTGTTTTCTGCATTTTCTTTGCTGTAGACTCAAAGCTTCTGCCCCTGAGTCCTTTTTACTTTTTCTCCTTCCACTTAAGCATCCACTTGACAGAGAAGCTCAATTTTGTCTTTTCTGCTGTCAGTCAGGCGGCATTGTGCAGTGCTGTTGAGGAGGAGACTTTGTCCTTGCTCTCTCTTAAAGGCTCCACCTGGGTGACACCAGGACCTGGGGAGATTGGCATCAGATAGGCAGGGCTCTTTGTGTGGCTGTGTCAAAGCACTTAGCATGGTGTGACATGATGTGGGCCCATTGAAGGCTTAAAGGCAAAACCAGCCCCAAACACCACAGCAGGATGTGGAGACTGACATTGTGAATCAATCATCTAAACACAAGCTTTAACAGGAGAAAACACAAGGCTTTAGTCTCTTAATCAATATCCAATTTGAATCTGTTGTCTCTTTAATTCGCTTACATTTATCTGTTTGTTGAGATAGTGAGAAAAGACAAAGGACGGAACAGGAAAGCCCGCCTTATTAGCGCACGGCCTTATGCAAATCTCCTCCGTAAATTAGCTGTCAAATCAATCCCCTAAACCGTTTTGACGCGTGAGTTTCTCCGCCACACCAAAAGCTCCAGAGTCAACCGGTGAACCTCACCATGAATATATCTGCCTGGTAGTTGCCGTGGCATCCCGTTCACCTGCCTCGACCGCTCCTCTGTCCTCCTCTGGCAGGCATCGATTAAATCCGAGCCAACCTCTCACCTGGCAGGCGTCTCTGCTATCCTCCTCTTGAGACCCGCCTGTGCCAGAGAGAGGTCCACACAGCTGCCAAAGCACAGGGCCCGATCTGCTAAACAACGACAGAGCTTCCTTTTCAGTAATTTGTAGGCATCCGGCAGAGTTTCTTTCCTGTAAAGTTTGACGAGAGTTGAGGCTGAAAATGTTACCAAAGTAAACTATGTCGGTGCAAGTGAGCGTCTATATACTGTAAGTTCATAGATAGCAGGATAATTTCCTTGTGTTTTCCCCCCGATCACCGTCTGAGGCTTCAGCCTTAGATGAGCTGTCACAATTCATGTTCTGTTCTACCCACTCCCCGCTAACAGAGAAAGATATAACTTCAAATACAGAGAATAGATGCTTCCCTTTTGGGGAGGGGGGAACAAACACTGTGTAAACTAGAACTCTGTGTTCTTTCTGCCTAATACACAAATATTTCAGGGTTGTTGTTCTCTCGCAGTCTTTCTCTGTGTGCCTTTGTCTTTGTTTCTCTCTTCTGTTTTATGGCTTGTTTATATCAATTTCAAAGCTTTCATTGAAGTCCATCTATTATCTAATATTACTTACATACACCTCCGGGTCCATCCCACGCTCAATCGGCTGTCTCAGCGCCTCAGACCGAGCCTCTAGCAGACAGACACGATCATTGTGTTAATACAGTAGAAGACACAGAAGGCCGGCTAGTTGTGTGCGGTAACTCCCACACTGTAACTCACAGAGCTTGCATGGTATCCCTCTTATCTCCTGAGCCACAACGGGACCACTGTCCATCTCATGCCAAATATGTGTGTCTGTGTCCACATTTGTGTACATCTGTCATGAATAGATCTGTTGTATCCCATATGCAGCTGTTGCCTTCAGTGCTTTGTGTCTCTCCCTGCTCACTGTTGTCAGTCTGCCAGCCTGGGGCACACGATGCTTTACTACACATCTATGGCATGCCCCACATATACACGCGGTCACACATATACCATCACATGCCGGTCCAGATGAGGCTACACAACCTGACTCTGTTCCTGTCTGCCCAGTTGCTCGAGCTCTGAATCAATAGGCTGACAGCCACTGCTGCAGGGTCAGGGCCACAGTTAGATATCGCCGACATCTCATCACGGGACAGATCCCTTAGGCCGTGTTCCCACGCTTCCGCTGTGTCGCTCCCACTCCGAGACAGGGTTGTGACCTGTTAAATTGGTCTGTATACAGCCCTTATCTGAGCCATTTTTCCAAGGTCAGAGCTGGAACTTAACAGCCATCTCCAAAATGGACCCTCGGGTGTCCTTTCACTCAGAAAGAGCACTGGCCCTCTGACCACAAGAACAGTGTTACAACCCACCAACCCACACGTTAAGTCTTTTTGGGATCCAGGCCTCTGTCGTTGTTCAAAGAGAGAAAAATATGCCTGTTTAACTCCGGGCTGCTGGCTGCCATTCTTCCCACTGTCACAGTAATGCGTCATTTTGAAGTGCACAATAATGAGCAATCACATAGTATCACCATCCTTGATGTACCCCTTTGTCTCCTGAATCAGCGCTCTCAGCTTTTGTTTGCTTTGTGTCTTTTGTTTATCAACTGTTCTGTGTGTATTTGTCTATGTGTGCATGTGTGTTAGAGAGACAATGTTGAGGACAGTGTAGGAATTTCTCCAATACGATTTGCATGGCTCTCTTGTTTTCTTGATGTGATGAATCTTATCCCTAATGAAATGCAACAATGTTCCTTAAGAAGGAGAGATGTGCTCCGTCATCCAGCAAATTCCTCTTCTGAGCTCAAAGGATGGGAACTCATCTGCCGTACTGTACATTATATCAGGAAGGGACTCTGCAGCGGAGTAAACAACATCGAAAATATATTGTGGGGTTGTGAATGAAGATGAAATGCATGCCAGCCCTGATTTTATTTAGTAGAGCAGATATTGGCTAGATCAGTGAATACAGATTCTTTATTACAAAATTCCACTTTTTCACACTCGGTTATGCTACCTTACGCTAAATAGGTCCTGATGAGCTGAGAAGATATACAGAAAACTATTAGAACTAACTTAAGTTGAAATAATTAAAAAGATCCTACTTGGTGTGGGGGTTTTTTTTGCCACAAATCACTTCTGGGACCCAAAAATGGTAAAGAAATCCATTTCAGTGACTCGAAGCATAGCTAGGACGCTAATACAATTCAACAGATGGGTTATATAAAATAATCACCCCACAGTATACTCCCTAAACATTTCTGATGTTAAGTTGTGCATTTATAATTCAATTAAAATTAACATCAGTTTTCAGTTTACAGTGGCAGTCCTTTCAAAGCACTTCTGATGATCCCCTATGAGCGTGCACTCGGGAACGGTGGGAAGGAAGAACTCTGTTTTGGCAGGAAGACAGAGCCAGGTGCAGGGAGGGGCAGCCCTCTGTTATAACCAGTTGGTTATTAAGGGAGAAGATACAACTTTAAAAAAGAGGAGAGAACGACGAACAGGAAAAAACAAGAAGGACAGGAATGATTTGAAACTGTGAGTGTATTAGGGATGGCTTGTTTTCACAGCCAGCCTCGTTTAAGGAGCTGCAGTTTTTTGGACTTTCATATTTGCTTTATTCTTTAACACCAGATGTTGGTGCTTGGTTTCAAATTCAATCTAAGTCTTTAAGTTCAGTTTCTTGTTCTTCTTTGTTCATCCAACTCCTTGAATAGAGACAAAAGTGGGTTTAACATGGTGCCCCACATCGGTGGCATCCATCTTGGTTTTGTGTTTATCAAAATTGCTTAATCATACAGCTTTTATATGCAGCTGTTATATTAAAGCTGTTGTGTTTGGTGTAGCGGAGACAAAGCATTTAGAAATCTGTATGACCGGGAGGAGGGCCTGGCGTGCTCTGCCACAGCGAATGAAACATGAGCTCTCAGATTCGTCTGGTTCCCGGGGTAGCATTGTTGTTGTTGCCCTGATAATTTTCTTCGCTTATCTGTAAGGTGTAGGTCCTTAAACACCTATTCATCACTGACAAGCACACTCTCGCTGTCTCTCTCTCTCTCTCTCTCACATACACACACACACAGACACACAAACACAGTTATTCACACTTATTGCTCACACACCAGCGATCTGGTTCATTTAGCCTCTTTTATCTTTCTGCTAGGAATGTGGCCAGCTATGATAGGGTCTCGCCCACATGCATTGCTGAGCTTGCACACACACACACACACACACACGCACACACACACACACTCCACAAGTTGTGATAGTGGCTCTCTGTCTTCTGTGTCTGGAAAACTGGTGAGGTTTTTGTGTTGGTGACAGATGCAGCACTGTGGCTGTATCTTATCTCATGACCGTGCTCTATCTGAGTATCACATGACGTGGTCACGGGCACACTCACAGGTCACGTTGGGCCTTTTATATTTATACAGCGGCTCAGTTACAGCCCATGCCGATGTTTGGAATTGAATGGAAAGAAACACGGGTAAGTGGTTGACCAGGCAACCACCACAGCCCCCTCTATCCATCCTCCCTGACACTAGGACATGGAGAGTCAGAAAATCGTAGGGAAGGACACCTATTCCACTGTGTTCAACTGTGATACAAAGAGAAAAAGCCACATTAAGCAGAAACACAAGGAAATTAAATCCAGAGTCCTTTTTTTTCCTCGGCTGATTTTAATAAGACAGAAGGCCAAGCGTATGCCTGTGTACTCAACCACCTGTGCTCCTGTCCACAATACAACATAATACTCCCATTTACTGCCACACCACTGCACTGTGGCGTGTATGATGTTGAAGTTAATTCCTGGGGATTCCCATTCACAAACATTTGCTTTATTTAATGACCTTTTCCAGCTGCTGTTGTGAAAAATTAATTCACCGCCACGCGTTTGTTGTGTACATAGCAACGCAATGGAAAAGCCGAGCTCGCGCAAGCACACAAAAACACACACAGAAGCCCATCGCCCCCACTATAATCCATCATCTTCCACAGGCACGCAGAGCCCCTTTTCCCCCAGTGGACATCAGAACACACACCTCATCTTCAGCCCCGGGCTCCTCTTTCCACGTAGCCCCCTCCAACTGGAGATATCTAACAAACCATCACATCCTGCCGAAACCCCTCCGCCATTACAATACAAGATGAATGGAGAAACAGAGAGCCAAAAGAGAAATGGAAGAAGATGTAGCATGAGTGAGCAAGAGATGAAATCCAGGTATACCGAGTTGGCTGTCCTTACCTGCTGCACTGTTAGCATGCTTCACAGCACATAATGACTTTTTTCTTTCTCTGTTGAAGCTTAAGAAAAGACACAAGGTTGAGGAAAATAGTAGAAATATAGTTTTATATTAATGCCGCCCCCACCACCCACCCCTTTCTATCTTCCTCCACTTCAATACTCCTTGCGCCTGCGGATATGCCCACCTGACTCTGTTAATTTCTATTGTCAGCAGGTCTGAGGCGGAGCAGCCAATCAGTTGCGAGCGTCAGCCCTTGGGCCTGCAGTCACTCCGCGGCTCCAATTTAAAGGTCAGCTGATAAGCAGCTAGATTCATGCATAATCTGGGCTGCTCCGCAGTCAGACAGGCAGACTGCTCAATGAGCACACGCACACACACATATCCACACCTAGCATACACAACTCATTCTCTCCGTCTGATCGACCCTCAGAAAACGAAGAAGAAGACGTATTTCATGTGTCCTTTTCCAGCCGGAATAAATGTCTGCCTCTGTTGTTCCATCGAGCAACATAATGTACTTTTACTAATTGTTTGAGAGGAGCGTCTCGGAAAGAGCCCAGCTTTATGTTTGTTGATTCGTTCATCGTTTTGTACATAGTGCCTTTTTTGCGATGTGAAGCACTTAGGGGAATTAGGGGATCTTTAACAAAGCACTGATTCTGGCAATGCGCTTAAAATGAAATAGAATTTGGCCTCGTCGCCCAGGCAGTTTTCTATTTTAACAAGCACCACTTCAGCTGCTGCTGAGGACGGCCAGCTAAGGACGGCCAGTAGAACTCACACACCCTCCTTCCCCATCTTCCCACTGGTCAGCAGAGTTGCCTGAGTCCTTACATTTCTATTTAGAAGGTTTAATTAATTCTTTTTTAGTGAGCTACATTTCTTTTGTTTTGTTCTTTGAAAACTCAATTAAATTAAGCAAAACTTTATATAAAGGAGTCTCTTAAAGTGACGTGCAACATTTGACGAACAACAGGTGTGAACTGGCAACGGACTATGGTGAGTTTGTCCAGGACAGCTATTCTAAGGCTACGTCCACACTAATGCGTTTTCGTTTGGAAACGCATCGTTTTCTCTCTGTTTTGGCCTCCCGTCCACACTGAGACGGAGTTTTTGGTGAGAGAAAACGGAGCGTTTTGGAAAGGCTCTCGAAAATGCATACATTTTAAACTGAGCTTTCGGGCGCAGTGTGGACAGCGAAAACGGAGACTTTCA
Organism: Hemichromis elongatus; assembly: GCA_015108515.1. Taxonomy (NCBI): domain Eukaryota; kingdom Metazoa; phylum Chordata; class Actinopteri; order Cichliformes; family Cichlidae; genus Hemichromis; species Hemichromis elongatus. The sequence goes on along the minus strand of VUQR01000167.1, from coordinate 12,486 downwards.
AAAACGATGATGTATGTTAGTCATATAATGCAGTCATGTGACCACTTCAACCAAGATGGTCAGACGGCATCGTACAGCAGTTGTTTTGTTTGCTCACAGTTTTTGGTGGCCCTATTGACGTTTAATATGTACCCATTTGTGACTCAGAGCAACAGCTCCACCTCATTATCATTCCATTTGAAAAATTCGGTGCTTTTTCTCACCATTTCGCCACCATGTTTTAAAGAGCCGGAAAGTAAATAAACAGCAGATGGAAATGATGCAGGTCGAACAGTTTTATGTTTCGCGCATGCGCTGTACTGGAATGTAAGTGTTGCTGTGAAAACGACTCAAAATGATCGTGTGGACACAGAGCGTTTCAAGACGAAAACTCTGTTGTCAGATCTATCCGGGCTAGTGTGGACGTGGCCTTAAAGTTAAGGATGCTGCGGCCCACTTAAAAACAAGCCAATCAAGTCTTAAATTATCACTCAAATTATAAAACAGAGAAAGTGATGCATTTCCTTAAAAATTTGATTTAGAAAAGACAAAAACCTGCAGTACCTTTGTAGTCCACCAGGTCTACATCTTGGGAATCACTGCAACAGAAGATGCAGAAAATGTTTTTAAGCTAGTGGGTGAACTAGAATGGGTGTTTTCCATACTAAAAATTCATCCACAGTAATTCCCTTCCTGGTGCTTCCGTGGAGGGGCTAGTTCACCAATCTTCACTGAAATTTAAATGTTGCATATTTATTGGACAAGATTTTAGGCTCTAGATGAGTCTTTTAAAAGCTGATTTGAGCTTTTAGACAGATAAGATCGTGTTACTAAACACAGTAACTTCTGCTTTGTAGATGAGCATGTAGGTACTGTATTCTTCGTGATAAAGCATAAGTCTTCACTCTCAGTGGAGCTGCTCCTTTCATTCCCTCTAAATCCAAGAAGCACCCAATTACTTAATTGGATGAGTTATGAGGGTCCTTTCCTCACCCGATTCCCTCCCATCTCAATGAGATTAACACACTCTGTAATTAATGAATTTGGGGCACTTTGAAACGATTTGCTGGATTGTCCAGGCTCCGGGGGCCTGACATGTGTAACACAATTATCGAGTTGTCGAAACCAGACAAAAGAGTGAGATGAATAGGCCAGCATTAGCTGTGTTTGCTAAAAACAGGTGATCGTTCCAGTCATAGCCTGGATTAGATTCGTGGGCCGCTTTGTTGTCATTCAGATTAGACTCATGTGTTATGTGTGACGATGGCTCGCCTGTATTCATAAGCTTGATTCCGTCCTCGCATGAGAATTTTTTGGTCTTCATGACTTGGTAGTGGCAAGCAGAGAGCTCTCCTCCTGCTTCTTCCCACATCATTGTGTTTGACATCTCCGCGGGCAGGCAGCGACAGAGTGCTGGTGTGTGTGCAGACATTTGTCCGGCTTGCTTTGGATCAGCATTCGCACCCTGCGTCAGGTTGGCTGTCAGCTTTCATAAGCGCACCTCCACGAATGGGTCCGCCGCTTGAACGTGGAGAGAGAGAGAAAAAAAAGCACAGTTTTGCAAAATAAATAACAAACGGCATTTCCACAGTTTCCTGATTTAGTTTTCTCTGGCAGGGAAACTTATAATAAACAATGAATAAAATAGATTTTATCACCTGTGTCTGGATTCGTGTGATACATACACATTTCAAACAGGTCACTGTTTGCAAAGGACTCGAGATTTTCGAGAGTCCCCGCTGTGGCAGTCATATTACGTCTGCGACTGTCATCTTTTTGTCACCTCTGTCTTCTTTCAGGCAGAAGTTCCACTTTAATGCTGCCAGGAAGACCACTCAGTCACCCATAGTTATTCTCACTGAACCAAACAAAGGCAGCGTAATGCCCCCGATCCTACCCCTTTAGAGACCCACACCCCATTACTGCTCCTTCTGGGCATATTTCACTGACAGATATACCCCCTTCTCTCGTCTTGTGCCCGTCAGTCTCCGTACTGTCTCAAACTGATGTGTTTGAACAATAGGCAAGCAACCACACCCCACACATTTTGCTCATACAGTCAGTAACAAAGCTTTTTTTGTTCTATTGTTTGTACAGTTTTTATTACACAAATGTTTCAGAAAATGTGGAAGAAACACTGGAATTTTATTTACTCATACCATGTAGGTTCTATTTTATTCTGTTTGTTTGTTTACATTGTACTGGTGACAGCTGTGGCCAGTTCCTGTTCCATTTACAGCTTGAGGAAACCTTTTTTTCATCAGCTGATTGGATTTTGATGGTAAAATTGTTGTGAATGGAAGGTCTCTGAGAGAACTGGACCGTTACAGGTAGACTGGACACTGTCCTAGACTGAATGAATTAAATTTGATGTTCAGCAGTCAGTCAGAATTTTTTTTTTGTTTTGTTTTATCAAAACTCCAAAAATTCATTGCACAGACTTCAATCCGGCCCACTAGATGGCTTTGGAAAATGTGAACGACAGCATATGTTTTTGACTTCTAACTGTATTTTCTTTCTTTTCTTTCTTTTTTTTAAAGCTTTTCATCCTGATAAAAGCATCCCTGCATGGCCATTTATGCTACACCAAAGTAATAAAATAATACCATTAAACAATTAAATGACAGAAAAAGTCCTGAATGTATTTTTACAGTGGTTCCACTTTTTTTTTTTAATGGCTGTTTATTGTGAATTAACAAAAACCTTTTGATTCATAATTACAGAACCGTCGGAGAAATGAGCTATCTAAACCTTTTATGTTGTTTTACACATTTATTTCTCACAATTTAAGCCCAAAGAGTCATGCTGACAGATTTATTGTTTTATTACAGCAGCATTTCTTTATCAGGTAGTAAAACCTGATAAAGAAAGGGTGCTTTTTCTCACATTAATATATCTCAGCGATCAAATTTTCAGTTAAACTTCTTTACATAAAAGACAGAAAAGAGAGTTTTACTGGTTCTGCCCACTTAAGATCAAAGTGGGCTGTATGTGGCCTGTCACGAAAAATAAGTGAGACATCCCTGATGTAAGCCGTCATCTGTGAGCTGCACGGTGTTAAAGACAAACATGAAAAAAAAAATCTCTCAGTTGTAGCACGTGACTTCAGTATTCAGCTATGAGGTAACATAATAGAGTCACTTGAAATTTTTATCTCCATGGAATACGCTTCAAGCGCGTTGGCTTTTCAGTGCTGCAACATTGCTAATGGTTAAATTTCATTTAATAAAGAAATATTAATATTTAAATAGGCTGCTGGCAATGTACAGTATTATCATTTAGAATGCACATTGCACATTGTTTGCATAATTAATTCACTGCAGCTTCATCTGTAAATAATAATGTTACCACACCAGTTGCACAGACACAGAAGACCATTATCAGGATGTGTGTGTGTGTGTCTGTGTGTGCGTGTGTGAGTGCAATAGGGCACACTGTCACTGCTGCGCAAACACTGAGAAAATTCCCACTTTAGTGCCTTATTTACTTTCAGGATCTGTTCTGTCACACAAGCGTGAGTGCAGGATACACACACACACGCGCACACACGTTCTGTGCCCTTCAAAGTCAAAAGAGGGGATATAAACATCAACGTCTACGTCACACCATCACGTGGAATGTAGAGTATGCCTGCTGCTGTCTGCTTGGGATCATATTTTATAGGCAGATTCTTGACCTCTCTGGTGAAAGTTTTGCACACGCCATGCACTTTCTAACCTCAGCCATTCGGAGCATAAACAAAACTCCGCTGTGGTGATTTATAAAAATCCGGTGCTGCTAGTTTTCTTTTCTATGTATGTGTTAGTGATAAGGACGCAAGGTGAACCCTTCATCTAACAGCCTGCAACAGTGGCCACATAATTAACTTTATCTTACCTTCATTACCAGCCAAGGTTTTAACATTATCTTTTGTGCTCCGCGTTTGCTTCCAATCCTCCTTTTCATACCCGAGCTGATGCATAGTTTTCACTTTTTCCTTCAATGTAGTCCAAGTGCTAAAAGCCTTGGCTACTTTCTTCTCTTGTGCCGCCGCCGCCGCCCCCCTAACGCTGCTCTACTGTTGACCCAAGCTAGATGAATTATTCACCTTGAGGTTTATGGCAGCTCTTGTAACGTGCTGACCCGCCAACCCCTCTGCATGTCCCGGACACTTTACATTACTCCCAAAGGAGATGCACCCATGGTTCTCCTCCTCTCCCCTCAGCTTCAGTCTTCTCCACCACCTCCTCCCATCAAATATTTAGTCTGCGTGGATGGAGAGGCAAATCCCCAGCCTATCTCACCTCATTTCTCTACACGACTCGATGTACTCTTTTACTGTGAACCACATCTATCCTACACAGATGTGGTTCACAGTGCTTTGATAGCAAACTGTTTCAGTATCTCCCTTTTTCTTTAAAAGATATTTTTTTCTTTCCTGGTTGCTTTAAAAACAAAAGGATATGTGGAAATATGCTGCTACACCAGAAATATTTTATTTTAAAGGTCCAGGAAAACTGACTACTTCCTCATTCATGGTAACCCAATGACCAGTTTCCACCTATCCAGTTCACCTAGTACTCTAAACGTTTCGCTTCAACAGAAGTGTACAAGGCTACTAAAAAATACAGTATCTTTTAAGTAGTAGTAAAATTCATCCCAAGGAGAATCTGTTTTTCTCAAGGAAAAAGCTCACAAAACAACGTTGACTGTGATGCAGGTGTAATCTGTGCTGGAGCCGATGCTTCTACACACACAGCTCACTGTAAAGAGGCGTCAGTAAAGAGATGCGATACATAAATCTACCCATTATCTTTTGAATCATATGGGTTTATATTTTGGGGGGAGGTTGTTGTTTTTGTTAGTTCTTGTTTTTTTAAGTTGGGCTTACAAAAATATTCAAATATTAAAGGGGTGAGTAAAATTGATATCTCCTGTCCTGGGTGCAGAGGGGAGCTGTGAGAAGTGACTCGAACATAGCACAATTCTCTCTTAAAGTTTCTTTCCTTTTGTTGTTTTCAGTAGTCTGAACTGGGTAGGGTTCATGGTCATTTGTGAGCTCACTCATCTTGGAGTTGCCTGGCAACCGCACCATGACAACGAGAGTCCTGTACGTCACTATAGGTGGTCAAGAAGTAGACAGCCACGTGAACTTCGAAAGCAATGAAATACAGAAAAATGCTGCTACTGTTATCATTCACTCTTTGTTTTAGAGTCTTTCTGTTAGGTTTGGCTAACCGTGAGACGGTTGTGTCTTATCTGTGGTGTTTCACTTCTTATGTGACTCAACTCTTCTCATCAGATGCCAAAACTATTATATCATAACATCTGCACCGATGTTCTTTGAACTATTTCAACTCTGATTGTTGCTCATTTTATCATTTAAATCTAATGTTAGAGAAACTGTTGATTTGAAACACATGTTTTAAGGGTTTAGCATGAATTTATATATATATTTATATTTATATATATTCTGGGTGTGTGTGTGTGTGTGTGTTGCACGCAGGTTTGCAAGCTTTGGAGTTGAGCTTGTGTTCGGTGTTGGCCCCTGTGGGGTCACAGTCACTCTCTTGTGTTTGTCACCATAGTCTTTGTTTCCCACAGGCCTGCTATTCTGGGAAGAGAAAGGTCATCTTCCCCTCAGATACTGGCACCTTAAGGATGCTCATAACTGCACAGACTGTCTCTGGTTTCTACAGAAAGAGTCAGCAGGGTCTCTGCTGATGATTTTTAGCCTCGTTGGTTTGTATTGTTTTATACTTGTATTTAAAGTAGAGGAGTAGTGGAGGCAAATGTCCTATTACAGTAGGTGTATCTCTAATTATGTATGGAGACTTCCATTTGTGTAGCTGAAAAACCGAAGTGTTAAATGTTTTTTGTGTTTTCATTTAGGGTGCTGTGTATTTGCATCCATGTATATGTGTGTGGGTTGCTGATGGCAAGCTGAAACAGATGCTGTAGGGTAATTTAAGGTAGACTGAGAACAGCTGTGCTTATTGAGTACTGAAGTATTCAGCAGTTGAAGAAGGGTCACTTACTCCCTTCTCTATTTATGTCTCCCTGTTTTTTTCTGGACATATGAAGGAGAAGTGATGGGAAACTGATCCATGCAGGGGACCCCTTCCCCTCAGCTTGTATATATGACAAAGTGACCCCCACCATAGATTAACATGAGGCCTCCCCTCATTGGAAAGTACAGGGATTTAAAAAAAGAAAAACAACTTTGATGTAGTGTGAATTTCGTCAGCTAGCTCCATATGTGCAAAGAGATGGGACAGCTGCTTTTCTGCCATTGGAAAATAGCTACTAGGATACAAACCTCCAGCTTTAGGGGCAAATAAGAAAAGAAACCATATGTCGCTGAAGGTTATGTGAGACCGTGTAAATTGAAGCTCAGCTCTCTTGGTCACAAGAACGATGCTTTCAGCTTGGGAATTGTAGTCTGGCAGTTTAATCGCTGATAAATGCAGGCAGCAGTGCATTGATTGGAGCATTAAAGCGGGTGTGCCACCTTTTTCTCGAGAGTCTCCTGGAAACTCTCATGACACAGCTCCCTATCAAATGGGTGATGTGCATATTGATTAAGTCAGAGATACTTTAGAAGTCCTCACCAACAGGATATCCAAGAAAGGGCTAGATTTCTAAATGAGTAATGCTGTTGCAGCAGCTACAGACGAGTTAGATTAAACTGGATGCTAGCAAGTATGGTGCGCTCAGTATTTGTTTGTGAGTTTTAGTCTTTCCCGTGCGTAAACAGAGAGTTGGTTTCCCATGTGGCTGAGTGTATTTAGACTGCTCAGTGGAGAAGTCACCGCAGGGTGGGCTTTTATTAAAGAGTTGTAATGAGTGAGAGCCATCATAAGCCAGTTGCCTATTGATTACCTATAAAGAGCACTCAGTGGAGACGTGCTGTGATCCATAGATAATGCTTTGCACAGGGAGGCTCAACTTACCCTGGTTCCAAACCTCTGCATCGCCACCCACATCTCAAATTTTGTTGAGCAATTCAAACGGATCTGGCAAACAGGTTGGAGAATGAGCCTCTACAGGCAGGAGTACATGGCACAGTGCTAGTGAGCTGTGTCAGTTCAAGAAATTAAACGTACTTATAACCAGCAGTTGTATATTTTTAAAGCATAATTGCTAATTATTTGCTAGTACAAACAACAGTATACCTGCTAATGCTGCCTCAGTACTGGAAAAAAATGACGTCAAAGCAGCCTGACATGTCTTTCAGGGCAAAATCAAAACCTCCCACAGAAAGCAGCTAACAAGAAGGCAATCAGGCAGAATAATGGAGTGGTAACGAAATGGGCTTTCAATTTGAACATCAGTGCGGGCTCAGCTTACCGCACCAATAAGACCTCAGCTTTGAAGTCACGACAATAAGACGCACAGAGACTTGTGGGCATTCACATACACACAGAGCCGGGAACAACACACAGAGTAAATACATTTATTCTTGTGTCAATAAAAAGTAAAAAAAGCGATATTACATGTGAATGCTGCTATGCTAATGTATTCTGAGGCCCACTGCTAACAAACAGATGATTGATTGGTGAGTCTGTGACATTGTGCTTGTCTGTTTATAAGACTGCTGCAAGCTTTGCCTTTGCGACAAAAGGGAACCGAGCAAAGGACGACATCAGTCTGGGAATGATTCTAAACAGTTTCCTTCTTGAATTTTTATGAGAGCCTACATTTAATTCATCTTAGACAATGCACATAATGTCTTCCATATAATGTTGAATAGAGAGGCAATTTCATTAATGAGTTTTTCTATTACCGTAGAAAATGTTTGCATAGGCCTAATGGTAAAAATGCTCATCTGTTATTGGAACTGTCTATAATTGATTTGACTGTCTGTGATTTCCACATTATTTTTTCCCTTTTTATATTTTCTTTTTTGTGTTTGTTTATACCATTTAATAAATATTAGTTCTGTTAAAGGGTTTAATTAATGTATTACTAGCAGTTACTAACAAAAGATGCTTGAGTATTTTTTTATAATTGTAGTCCACCAGAATTTAGAGGCAAATATTGGAATATATTGTTTGATAGCTGCAGATCTTAATGGCTTTACATATTTTTGCTATTAAACAATGACTAATAAGAATGCAGTGCTGAAGATCATAGACTAAACAAACTTTTTAAAAATGTTTTTGCTAGCGTGGTGGTAATTTGCTTTTCTTTTCTTTGCTTGTCTGGCTAACTACCATATGGGTCAGACCGCTGCGACCGCTTGTGTTACTTTGAATTCTGAGAAATTTCTCATTGTTTATCTGTTTCACAAGGTTAATGAACCATTTTTACAGAACAATCAGTGGAGGGAGAAATAAGTGGCAGTTTAATCAATTGATAATATTATAAGTGGCTATATGCTGATTAAATCCGTTTTCCAAATGTGTCAGGCGTAAGGTGAGAGGGGTGTGGCCTTTCTCAAATGTTTGAGCTTCCGGGCCTCAGTTACAACAACGTGTGGCAGATTGTGAAGCATGTAAGTATATTGCGTAATGCGCAGTTACCAGAATTATAACCATCGCCAAAATATCTTCACCACCCTCTTAAACATGTAGTTTTTTTTAACTAAGAGCAGGGTCTCTGTGGGTTTGTGTGTGTGTGTGTGTGTGATTGCTGCATGATGTTGAAGCCTGTAAGTAAGACAGCTGCGTTCGCCCCTTGTACACAGGCTCCAAGTAGCGTTCTCTTTGCTGGAGAGTGAAGAGCAAAAATGCATCATAATTTCTCAATAATGACAACAGAGCTGATAATGTCAAAGCTTATCAATATGAGCCTTAACATTTTAGCCCCAGTGCTTGTTTAATGCTGAGTTTCGGTACCCATCCCTAATCTGCGCTGATTGCTCTCAGTGGAGAAAAATATTGAGTATTCATTTTGCAAGGGGGGGAAAAGCAAATGAGGAAAGAGGAGAGCGATGTTGTATTGAGACCAAGTGTAAACTGGCAAGATTCAATAGAAATTTTCTTAGAATAACAGCGCTGTCAGTTGAAATCATAACACAATCTCTCTTGTTGTGAGTATTAAGTAAAACCATGCCCCGTAGCAGATTTGCTGCCAGACTCAATCAACTATTGTTTGATGTTCTCCAAACTAATGTTGTGGCAAACCCGGGGCTTAAAAGATTTAGCCTGGTTTGTGCAAAACTACATGTAAGGTACAGAAGGCTTACGCTACAGCATCCACTGTTTTGTCTCTTAGATATAAGAGAGCCGGAGGTGAAATATGTGCGCTCCATGAC
>VUQR01000165.1:5828-16682 GCA_015108515.1 Hemichromis elongatus | reverse complement strand
TATTTGGTATCACTATGTAATTTGTATCTTTGTACAGCACTTTGGCCAACACTACTGTTGTAATTAAATGTACTAATTAAATGTACTATATAAATAAATAAACCTAAACCTAAACAAACAGTTCATTTACCATTCATTCATTAACATATAAACAACAACCATGAGCAAGAACACTGACCAGGATTGTTGGTCCCTGCAGTCTCGTGATGGCTGGACATTTTTCAAGGTTCTTGGGTTTCCCTCCCATCCTTCGGTAAAGGAAATGCGCGTTGAAAGTAACATAATAATAATTTACACCTATTTGTGAATGAATAATAATATAATGCACATTGTTTCCTCATTTTAATCCTTTAAAGTTGATTTGATGTTTGGAAGTAAAATGCATGCAGTCTACAGGTCTTGAGTTAGCCTATAAAACATATTATATGCAATACTATATTTAGATATTTTAAATGAGTTTTGAAGTAATTTCAGAGATCACTATCTAAATAGCTGACTCGTTTCAAGCTAAAAAGGTTTCATCCTGACCACACACAGATATGGTTTGCTGTAGCCTCCTTTATCCCCTTCTTTTATCCTCTTACGCTTCATCATCGTCTCTTTCTACTCAGTGCTGTCTGTGGCATCACTTGCCAACCAGGGTGCCAACCAGAGTGTGAACATTTTCAGGATGGCTCTTCTCTTCCTATTTTCTTTTTTTCCCCATCTTTCTTTTCCCTCTGCACCATACTCAAACCCCAACCCCCCTTCAGCTAATCACAGTTGTTCCCAGCAAAAGGAGCTGTTAACGGCTTGGTGCATCAGGAATGGTCCTGGCGCTCCCCGCCACTAATCGGACCGTTACGACTGAGAAGCTTTGCATTATGCAAATCACTGGCCGGGAACAGGTGACATTTGTAGGGGAGCGGGGCGACAGGGCGATGGAGTCTGGCTGATTTAGACATTAGTCCCTGTCACAACGCCACACACATACGCACACACACTCACACACACACACACACACACTGCACATATGTATATGTACACAGCACATATTCACTGTATCCATATTGCAGAAAGAACAGAAGTAACACACAACAGAGAGTATAATTTACTTTTGCTGTCATTTGCACCACCACTGTTTCAGAAGTTGCTGTCCAAATGTTGTCAGCATTTTAGTCTCACTTTTACCTGTGTATCATATACAAGTGTAATCACTGCAACCAAATAAATGCAGCAACAACAAGGAAATAATGGGAGTTTACCTTGTATTGTCCCCTAGTCTTTCTCCCAGCTTGTCTTCTTTTCATTGTCCCAAGTCCCCAAATCTATTTAAAAAATTTTACATTTTTGTGGACTCTTCATAATCCAACGAAGTTAAGAAAATACTCTTAAAATTGGATTTCCCTGTACACTATATGCCCCTGCCCAGTAGTAGCTGTATGTTGGGATTATCAGGCAGACTCTAAGGAATGAAGTGCCTGTTTACCTTAGCCCATTTTATCCTGGCCCAGCCAAGTCCAATGTAATTAGATGTCGGGGGTCAACTCTGTTCAAAACTTTAAATAGGATTACCCCTGGCTTTTATTATTATGTGTTTTTACCTTACATAAACCATGTCCCTATGGTGTGACGAAAGAGGAAAAGGGGATGACAGTAAGACGTGTATGGTTGTCACGGTCTTTTTGAATATCTCTTGCTGCTAAGGACATATGTGCAGTCATAATATGTGTCATACGCCCTGAATTTTACCCTTCAGTTTCCCTTCTGAGTGGCCAAGATTTGAAAGCCACAATAGCACCATAAAGTGACCACATGGTGATAAGATGAGTCTGAGAGGTAAGTGTAAAAGTTAGATTGTGAAGAAGCTCCAGTAACTCCTTTACCCTCGTAAAATAAGAAGTGAGATCTGAAAGGTGTGTGTTTTATATTCCACACAAACAACCAACAATTCAAAATTTTTGTATTTGAGTATCACAAATACATTTAGAGTAATATTTTTGTGTGGACAATGATTGCCAAGACGGTTTAATATCTGTTTGTATTACTTGTTTGCCTGTTTGCAATAGTAAAGTTTTAGAGCAAAAAATCTCAAACAGAGCTTCTGCTAAACTTGCCCAAGTCTCTTCTTCTTCTTCCTCAATGTTTATTTTCTTTATGTCTGATTTTCACTTCTGCTTCTTTTCCGCCTTCCCTCTTCCTTTTTTTCCCCACTGGCCCTTGCACCCTCCACCCCTGTGTGACAGATGAGGCAGAGATGAGAGGATGAGAGGGGAGATGTGTTGCACCTCACTTCTCTTTCTAATGTTTCTGGCTGCCAGGAAGCCATGTGGAAAACTAAAGACTATTAATGCCACAAACAAATCTCTCCCAAAACGGAAGCTCTTTTACATGTTTTAGTGTACGGGTGGGCTGAGGACTTAATGACATGGAGAGAGGAGGATGATGGAGGGGAAGGCTGGGTTGTGAGGATAGGGAGGAGGAAGAAAAGAGGAGGAGAAATGGGAGGCTGGAGAATGGTAAAAGGAGGAAAAAAGAAGCTGATCACAGCAATGACCCAGGTTAGATAAAAATGCACATTTAGTTTTATTAGTTGTGTCTTTTTTGCTGGGAGACAAAGAAAACAAAAGTTTTTTGTTATAAAGTTTGTAATTGAAATGGTTGGGCCAAACTTCTTTAACCAGTTTTCAGAATTTTAACAAATATTGTGGAAAACTGTCATTTTGAAATGAACTGATGTCCAAAGTTCATCAGCATAAGATGAAAGATTGTTTTTTGTTTTATTAAATGCAGTGGGTCTGGCCTTAAACATGCCTTCTTTCTATTCAAAAAAGGGTGATGGATGTGATTGCAAATAGAGCATCGGCTATATGGAAGTATAAAACACTTTTCTAGTGATGATCACGATAACTAATGTAAAGTCTTACTGAGTCAAAAAAATCTGTTCATGTTGTAAGTGACTGTCCTGATTTAGTGTCAGGAAGTGTGATAAAGTGGGGTACGCTTCAGGAAAAGCCCCACAGATTCTCTCCTCTCTGGTTTCAAAACATGGAGCTAGGCATGGTAAAAACCAGACATCACAAGTTAATGGATGAGTTTACTATTACTGTCTTTTAATGTCTATTGTTGTCATGACAAATACTGCCATTCTTGCCAAATCTGTGCTTGCTTCATTTTTCAGTCCCAGAGGATGCTGCTTGACAAGTCCAAGTGTTAATTGAAGCTATCCATGGCCAGCTGATTTGGGTCTGTAATTATTTATTTGATTAAGTTGATGAGCAAGTTAGCTAACTACGATCTAATCTGCTCAAGCAGGTGTGTGCCATTCTTGTGTTTGTTTTACTTGTCAGCTCATTTGTCAACTCTGAGACTGTTTTCAGGGGGTGGTTGAAAACATAATTACATACATCTCTGAGTACACTTAAAAGCACAAGAGTTTCCACCAGTACCAGTCAAGTTTGATTTCTTTTTTAAAGGTCTCAGAAGTTAACAGCTTCCAATTATTAATCCACACCACTTCTTATAGCCACAGCCAAGAAGTCCAAGTCTTAACCAAACCTACAGCGATAGGATCACAGTGTCGGAGTGGAAACAGAGTGCTCCCATTAGATGTCCAGCTAGATAAATAGACTATAATGGGCTGCTGGGGGTGTGTTTGGTCTTTGGCCTGACGCTCCCATCAGATGTGATCTCAGGGTCTTTGCCATGAATCAAGCAGCAGTGCGATGTCATTGGTCATCCTGACAGCTGAACAAAGCCCAGCAACTGGGGAGGGACAGACGGTGCTAATGGAGCCAGATTAGGGTGGGTATGCTTTGTAACTTGCACTGGGTCTGCCAGAGTTAGATGTTTGGGGTCAGTGACGTCTTTATGAGATACCTGAGCAAGGCACTGAGGTGCCACCGTTACTGTGGCATCATCCATATTGGTTTTGCTGGGTTGCACTACTGTGTTTCATGTTCTTTGTGTTTGTAGACCTTTATGGTGTCTGTGTGTGAGTGGAGAGCCTGATGATGTGGTAGTGGTGGGATTGATAAGAGGCAGATAAAGCTTTAAGGGCTAATGGTTTCCACTAATGAGAAAACTGGCTGTGATTATGACAAATAGGTGGAGAGCACCAGGCTAAGCAGCGACACACAGCAGCTATTGTTAGGCAGCCGAGTCTCAGCATCTCATTACACCTCCTACTGATAGGCCTCCCTTTCTACTGCAGATAGACCTCCTCTTCTTGTCCCAAGAAACTTCTTTCTTTTCTCCCAAAAGCCATTGTTTCTCCTTCTTAAATAAACTCTCTCCTCTCCTCCATTCTACAATCAGTCTCTAAATTCTATTTTTCAAAAGTCAATAAGTGTTCAATATAGTTCAACCTTTATGTGAATAGGTGACACAGGGGGAACATGCTAAGAGACAGCAAGTGGTCTCGTAAATGGAATTTCGGCTTTTCCACTAAGCAGTGGTTGGCGTTAGAGAAAGCAATATAATAAGGAAACTATAGCCCCAACAGTTATTGCCAGCAATGTAGGAGTGCAATTGCTTAAAAAAATTGAGAAAACATCATGCATCAAGAATACACATTGACAATGGTAGGTTGACGCCCAACAACGAGGAATGAGCTTTTAGTCCTTTCACAATAACTTTTTTCATAAAGCGCTAAGTTTAAAATGAAACAAAACTGAAAACCACACATAATGGTAAAAAAAAAAAAAAGAAAAGAGAGAAATTTGTCATATTTTGAAAATTCACTTAAGTGTTAAGGTACAATCTCAGTCCAAAAGACCAAAAGGCATGAAAGACATGCCTTTATGGACTAGTCTTATTGGAACCGGAGGGGGGGCTATTCCCACAAATTTAGAAGCATGAGAGTGTTCAAAATGTCTCAATAGGAATATAATTGGTCATTTTCAGTGCTGCGATGTTTTTGAAAACCAGATTGGAATATATTTACTATATATTCTACTATACTATCCTCTGCACCAGACCTTACCTCTCCAACTGTGTCGTTAAACCACTCAGCTTGAGCTGTCCCTCTGATGTATTCATTTGTAATCTTCTCCATTCGGGTCACTTCTATTAAAAACTTTAAGATCTTCAACTCTGTTACCTCCAGCTCCACCTCCTTTTTTTGTTAGTGCCATCATCTCTAAATCATACATCATAGGAGGTCTTATGAATGTCTTTCCCTTTCACTCTTGCTGCTATCTTTCTGTCATACATCACCCCTGACACTCCTCTTCAACCACTTCATCCTAGCTGCATTTTCTTCTTCATGTCTCTTGTGCACTGTCTATTGCCTTGGATGGTGGCTCCAGGCATTTAAACTCATCTATCTCTACTCTTGGATGTTCACCTTTCCCCCTGTCGCCCTTTAATTCACCTACATGCATTCTGTCTTGCTTTCACTGACTTTAATTGCTTGCTTCCACCAACTGTGTATCCCTCTTCCACCTTCGCCCTACTCTCACTAAATATCATGTTGCATCATGTTGTCTGCAGACATCATACTCCAGGGAGATTCCTGCCTAACCTGATCTGTCAACCTGTCCATCACCGTCACTATCCTCTTTTGGTGTTATTCATACTACATTTCTGCACATCACCCTACTCTGGAAAAACCTGTAGCAGTAGACATCCCCTTTTCCTTAGACATCCTCCCACTCCCCAGGATTGTGGAGACATCTGCCTTTTCTCCCAAACATCCTAAAGCACTTCAAGTATGTCATCTGGATTGATCACTTTTACACTCTTCATTCTATTTTGCGTCATTTTTACCAAATCTTTACTGTCCTGGTTCAGTAACTGTCATCTGCATTCATTAGCTCCTCAAAGTTGTCCTTTCTTCTTCTTAACACAGTGACACATTTCCAGTTGGTAAAGGGTAAATAGACTTCCCCTTAACCTGCTACACATTGTTGAGACGCTAGGAAAATTTTGCATGTTACGTCAAATGCAATTATTTGTATAACTCATAAACCCACATTTCATTCACAATACAACACAGAAAACGTATCAAATGTTTAAACTGACACATTTTAGTATTTTATGAAAATGTCTTAGAAAAATGTGACATGCCTCGAAAATGTGACAGCCATGAAAATCCAGTCTTTTGCTGATGGGGTTTTTGTTTTTTGTCACATTGCTTGTTTTTTTTGGGGGGGGGGGTTTGTCCATCTCACCATTTTTCTTTGAGACTGCACTGCATTACTATACTTAAATAGTACTGGTTGGAGTATATTAATTTTTGTTAACTTCTACTCCACCCTTAAAATCCTACCAGCACCTTTTAGCCTTCCCTTCCTCCATCATTCTTTGCAGTCACCCTTCTTTTCTCATGCATTTTCTTTCTGCCTTGTCCTTTCTCCAATCTTCTCTTCATCTTTCCCTCAGTACCCTCTCTCTCTCTCTCTTTCCTCCCCCTCCATCCTCAAACTCATTTCAGCATGAGATTATAAATGGAGCCTTGGGAAAATGTGATAAATCAATTAATCATTTGTAGCTGTGTTGCTTAATGAGTGAACTGAGGTGTCATAATTAGTTCTCCCAGTATCAATCATTAAAGTGCAAGTTTGCTGATAAACAGGCAGCTGATGAGTACAGAGACATGGCTGAGACTCTCTTGCTGCGACTGCTGAAAAATCACATGATAAGAGCACTAAACGTGCATTAATGAGCTACAGTTTACAGTATTTTAATTCAGCTGCACTTCCGTTACATCTGATTGGGTCAATCTGAGAGATTGTGAACTTCAGCCCAGAACAGAGCATATTTTTGTCCCAGTATAAGAACAGAAAATACATGCACAGGTCACTTTAATTTACATTTATGACGCTACAATATCAAAAACACCGGTGTCCCCAGTGCTACCTCTCAGCCTCCTTGTAGATATAAATTTGAAAATCCTAGGTGACTTCCTTCTTGAGTTAATGCATTCACAATATTTTCAGAAAACTTGTTCTCTGACCTTGACTTTGAGGTTGAAGTCACTGAAATTCAATTTTTTCTTGAGTTATATCATTCAAAAACTTTGGTGTCCACATGTGTGGCTGTGGCTCAGGAGGTAGAGCCGGGCACCTACTAACCAGAAGGCTGGTGGGTCGGTCCTGGTCTGCTCAAGTCTGCATGCCATATATTGTTGAGTAATATACATCATCATCAGCCTTTTATTGTTAGGAGGAAAAATAGAATAATAACACCACAGTGGCATCTGGTGTGATCAAAAAGCTACTTGAATTAGACGAAAACATTTTTACACTTTACTTATATGAAGCTATTCTCTTTTAAAATTGAATACGTAATAAATACATTGATGGGGAAGATTTCAGAAACTCTTGATGGCACCTTGTGAAATCCTGCTATGCATGCACTCATGGTCCCTTTGTCCTTCTGTGGTGAACTTCTGTTTTCTATCCTTTTGCACATCTCTCTCTTTGTGTCTTCTATCAGTGTGTGTGCATGTGTTTGTGAATGAATTGCCTCTGCTTGTCTGTTTCAGGGATAGGATTCCTCCAGAAGGGCCCTTCATTACTGACTTACACTCGCGGAAGCTGTCACAAATTACTCACCTGTGTGCAACTGGTCAATTGCAGTTGAGTTTCTTTTTGCTATTTAAGGTTGAAGAACTCACTCACATGATATATCATTGCACAAACTGTGATGTTTCCTGTCCTTGACGCTTTAGTGGTATTTATTTTACTTGTTTGTCAGCAAGCTTCCTCCTTCCCTAGCATTGCTTAACAGCTTTATTAATCTGTTTACTTTTAGCGCTCACAATAAACCTGTTGAACTTTTTATCCATATCTTAGCCATGGCACCAAGAATTTGGGACTAGGAACCCCTGCAGTTGTCAAAGATACAAACAAGGTGTCCTTTGACATCACTGTTGTGACACATGTAAAGCATTTCTTTTTGTTTTAAGTTGCTGTTTGTTAGTTTTAGGCTACAGCACTACTTCATTACATATAGGATATAAAAATCCCAGTTTGCTTTGAAAAGTGTTAAAACTGCAAAAGTTATTCTAAAGGGTACCTGGTACAAAAAGCCAAGGGGTCCAAAAACTGTCAACTTGTTACAACTTGTCAGTGAAACCTGAGTCTTGTTTAGGATGCAAATTGTGTGAATCAAACAAAGTTAATTCATTTGATCCTGGATGCTTTTGAAACATTTATCTGTTAGAGCACAAATTTCTGCTGTCATGCATTGTGTTATTTTGTTGTTTGATTGATTCACATTAAGCCATTTATAGTTTAGGCAAAAAGGACATTGCTCAAAGCAAGTATTTCAGCTCCTGTATGCAAAAAGTCTTGTCCAAATTATAGCAGCAAAAAAGAGTAAGTCTTCTCCTTTGAAGCATGTGTGAAGGACACACTCTGTGCTTTGCACATAGGCAATGGTACTGACTTACAGCAACTAGAACAGTGCGGATGTGTCTGGATAATTGAAACAAATTTAAAAAAAAAAAAAAGTGCAATTCTGGCATAAGACATCAGGTGGTCTCATTCTAATTTATTCGGATGCAACAGTGAGATAAGCTGAGCCACTAAGCTGTATGTGCACATTGTCATTGTACTTAAAGAAAGCTAGCCCGCAGAGGTTAGATAAGTGAATTGCTTATTACTAAACCTTGCTTTGAGACATTAAGCTAATTCATGCATATATAACACTTTTGGGGCGGGGAAGGGGGGGGGCATGACTGTGTGTGTGTGAGTGAGAGCGAGAAAGGGTCAGGAAGGAGGTCACTGTTTATGTGTGTGAGAGTGTGTGAGACTTGCTAATGGTCTTTCTAGCATAGAAAATGCCCCAGTGAGCAGCCTAAATTATTGAAATCACAAGCTCAACACTGGAAGCCATTATCACACTCATTTGCATAAAGACTCTTTCAAATAGGTTCCTGAAGGCCAGGGCACGCCTCCATCTGAGTCCCAAACATAAGAGCGTGTGCGTGTCCAATATTCCTTTAAGGCTTCACTTAGGTGAAGGAAAAGTTAAACCCAGCCCCCCTTGTCGCCTCCTATCAATATCCAGCTGCACAGCCCACTCAAACCGATCACAGTGATATATGTATAGGGTGTGTCTTTGTGAGGTGTAACACAGGCAGGCAGACAAGACCACACACACGCACACACACACACACACACAGTATATTTACACACAGTGGATAGTAACAAGCCATTAATGAAAGCTTAATTGATGAGCTCGTTAAGATCTGTTATTAGAGAAATTGATTTCAAATAGCCACTTTAATCTGTTGGCCAGGGAGAAACAGGCCACAATGCAAATTGAAGCAGCTAAAGTACATAATGGAGCAAGTAATTCATAGATTTCACTTTCACTAATTAATAAATGGAGATTAGAGGTGATGGTAGGTGTTTGTGTGCTGTCTGACAGTGTTAATGTGGGTCTATTGTGGATCTCTTGTTATTAATTAATGAGCTTTATTCCCAGGCAACCTATTAGTCATTAACACTTTGTATATGCGTATGTTTGTGTGTGTTTAAATGCTTTGGGCTGAGTTTGTTTATGATCAAGAATATCAATTTTGGGGTCTTAATTTAAAACATAACTTAGACTTTAAGCAGTGTTGTAAAAAATCTAATGTCTGATACCAGGCCGACTGGAATTATGCCCCATTTTTGTTGAAAAATTTTTTGTGAACGCCAAACAGTGAAATTCTATGTGCTTCTGTACACACAGTATGGTCTTAAAATGTGGTCTCCAATAGCATAATAGAAAACATGATCTGGTTCTTACACCATAATGTCAGATCATAGTTAATTATTTAATTAGTTACTCTGTGGCGGACTAACAGAGGGACTCCACTCACACCCTGTGAGAAGGGAAGTGGGAGGGGTAATATTTTTGGGTTCTAGGAGGTGTTTTGTGGCACTGTAAAATCAGCTGAGTGAGGCTGGGATTAAAGTTGGAGTACAATGTAATGAGCTCTCATGATGTTCTTACATATCTCCACATTAGTGACCCCTAAGGCGAACATGCTTAAGTCCAAAGAGGAAGCCGGCCCTTTCTCGAAAGCATCTGCCGCCGCCAGACTCCCACCTCCATCTGCGTATGCTTTGGCGGTTAAACTACCAGACTTTTGGCTTCACAGCCCTCCTTCATGATTCATTCATGTCAAAGCAATGTTTACTCTTCTTGGTATTTTACCGGGGCGATCGTGGCTCAAAGAGTTGGCAGTTTGTCTTGAAATTGGAAGGTTTCCGGTTCGAACCCCCTGCTCTGACAGTCTCAGTCGTTTTATCCTTGGGCAAGACACTTCACCTGTTGCCTACTGGTGGTGGTCAGAGGGACCGGTGGTGCCAGTGTCCGCCAGCCTCACCTCTGTCAGTGCGCCCCAGGGCAGCTGTGGCTACAATGTAGCTTGCCATCACCAGTGTGTGAATGGGTGGATGACTGTAATGTAAAGCACTTTGGGTCCTTAGGGAGTAGTAAAGCGCTATATAAATACAGGCCATGTACCATTCATACTCCAATGGGCACGTCGTAGAGCAACTTGGGGTTGGTATTTTGCCCATAGATATTTGGCATCCAGACTAAGGGAGCCAGGGATCGAACCACCAACCTTCCAATCAGTAGATGACAGCCACCCCTTTTGTTATTTTAACTAACTACACTTTTGTCATGAATTTTTGTTTGTTTTTTATTGTGTCATTTTAACGTGTGGTAGCTTTCACAATACTTTTTTAAAAATTCTTCTACTGGTGTTTGAAAGCATTTCCCCTAAGCTGTGCGGCCCACTGTCACAACACAAAACCATGATCAATGAGTTTATTTATCCAAAGGTTGATGTAACCCTTTGAATTGACTGACACACACACACATTGAGTTCTGGAGCTTAGCTGGCCAAGAACCAAAGTGTATGGTGTG
>VUQR01000161.1:6857-28215 GCA_015108515.1 Hemichromis elongatus | reverse complement strand
GGTATAGATTTAAAAAAAAAAAAAAAAAAGACTGACTAAGCAACTAAGGCAACACCAAAGGAGTGCTGAGCTTCAGAGGCTCAGCCTGAAAGCCCAAAGAGATTGTGGAGGCAGTAGCAACTTGCTCGGCGCTTCATCTTCCACAGTTTTATGGGGAAGTGGGAAAAGAAAATGATCATTCTTTAAAAAGCGCAGGCATCTCAGCTACAGTTTGCCAGGAGGCACATGGGAGACTCTGAAGTAGGCTGGAAGAAGCCCCTGTGGTCTGATAAGACCAAAATGAAGCATTTTGGCCTTCAGATTCCGTAGCTGGGCTGAAAAATGTTTTTTCACTGTGCAAACCGACTGAACCTGATCATCTCTGTCAAAGAGAATCAGAATCAATACTTATGTACACATGTATTTTATGCATTTTATATCAAAAAGCCAGATTTCCATCCCAGAAAGTTTGCATTAATATGTCTAAAAGGGAACACACAATTGCAACAATTTTTGTGCCTTACTGTAGCATCCTCTCCAGATAAAACCCCGGGGTTTTTGCTAAGGTCCAGATGCAGCAGAGAATTGGAGTAGTCGTCAGCTGAGCACAGTGCCTGGGACAATGAAACCACACCTAATGGGGGGATGGGAGAGGTGATAAAGGATTAAAAGAGAAGGGATACACTAGTTTTATTTAATCATCTTATTATCATTTCTTTCCCGCAGGGGGCCAATTTAATGCTCTGGACATGACTTCTCAGCAACTGAGGAATTAAAAAAAAGTTGAGGAGGCCAAGAAAAACTAAACAATCTGTGGCAAAAAAATAAAAACTTGCATGGCAGGCTTGTATGAAAAGAGCTTCCAGAGGAAGCCAGCCACCTTTTACCCACTATCCCAGTTTCCAAGTGCGCCCTGAAAGCCAAACGAAAGTATGTACAAATCAGATCACTACACAATTACAGCCACGGGCCTGATGGAAGCCCTCATTAAAATCCTCATTCTGCAGCACACAGCACACCGTGGCAGGTTACGGCTTAAATACAGACACAGCAACAGCACAGGCGAAACATCTAGGAACGCCAAACAAATACAAAGCCCACAACTATTATTTCTCCGTGCTGTATTCAATCTAAAATATATCACTGATAACCACCAACAGGAAGTGTTTTTAGCACTAGAGAGGAGCTTGGAACAAGACAGCTATTGCATGTGCCTATCTGAAGCTGGCAAGGCACTAAGCTGTTCATCCCTAATTTGTAGCGATTAGGAGAGAAATGAGGGGGAAGAGGGGGCAGAGTGTCTAATCCACCCCACACTCTGCCTCAATCCATCTATCAGCTGCTTGATTCTGCTGCAAGCGGAGACTTTTGGAGGCCAACTAGTCTGTGTGACATTGTCGAGTGTCTATAGGAGCAACGGTGTGAGAGTTCTCGGGATACATCAGCTTATTTGCATGTCTGATTACCATCCGAGAGGTGATGTAAGCATGTGTGTTGTAGCATACGTGTGTGTACGGGCTTGTGTGGGCATAGGTGTTTTAGAGACAGAAGGAAGGAGGGGGAGCGAGAGAGATCTATAAATATTCAACAAAAAGTGCTCAGCCCCTGCAAAGTCATACCCATCTACCAACATTCAAGGTCAGCATCATCGTTGCATTCCCCCAAATCACTGTTTCAACCCACAGCTTTTAAAACGGCGCCTAGTGTGGTCTTCCCATTCATAACATACAAAAGCAGTCAAGGTCACTATCTGTAGCATGAAATGTGCATTTAGCTTTACTGTTAAATTAGACATCTCCTTGCCTGTACTGCATTGAAAATGAGCAGAGCAGCAAATGCACAAGCAGAAGATTTGAGAGGGCGGAGAACTTTAAGCTAAAGAAAAAAAAAATGCTTATATGAGTAAGTATTTATTGCCAAGCAAGTACAATGATTGCAATAAACATATTAGCTACTTAGTACATTATAAAAGAAGACTTATAGGCAAAACCAAGGCAACAAGTCTCATTTATCGTACTCAAATGACCGTTTCAGTCTAACTATGCTAGTTAGCTAGTTAGCTTTAGCTAGAGTTTAGTTTCCTTGATTTCCAGGGATTTCACTACTTGATAACAAAGTGAATCTTGGATCAGATAAATAGGTCTTTTTCACTGAAATGGGTCGGAGTAGTTTAAATCTGTAGCTATCTCACTAGCTAGCTTTATCCCTGACATCACATTAGTTTGTACTGACTGGTCTGGTTTAACCATTAGCTTTTTTATAAGTACTTTTGATTTTCGTTTATTTAACACTTTTTTTTTTTAATTTTCGTGTTTCTGAACACTTATGAAGTTACAACATTGTGTTTTTCAAGCAGTATAATAATACTGTTCTCTGTAAAAACAGAAATGTTCATTTTATCACCTAAATCAGATAATCATTACCCATGAAGCTACTAAAGATCAGAAATTACTTGTAATTTGCAATAATCATCAAAAAATAAGTTATAAGCATATGGAATTACATCTGAAATAACATTATCCTTTTGAATCTGCTCTAATACTGTTGAATATATTGTTTGGGATAAAAGCAATGAATCTGGGACACTCTGCTAATGCCTACACAGGATTTCATAGAATATCTTTTTATATAAATAATTGACCACTTTCAGTCCTGACCTGATTATTATTTGTTGGATGGATTCATGTGGGACATTTACTGCATTTCTGTTTGAGTGAATGCCCGCTCAAATGCAAGTGCATTTAGAGCAGCAGGCCAACGTTGTGACTCTCAGGTTTGTTTCTTCAGCCCAGCCTGGCTTACAGCTAGCTTTTACAGACAATTTTGAAGCTGTTTTTTAACCAAGACAGTGTTTTGTACCGCTTTGTGTAACATAATATGAAATCACAATAACATAAATCTGTGTTTGTCACACGGTCAGCCACTAGGGGCTGCTGTGTCTAAGAGCAGCACACTTACCCTTGGAGGAAAGTGAAGTCTTGGAGAGGTTGAGGAGACGCAGGCCCTTGTTAAGGCGACAAACCTGTTGAATAAGGTTGGAAACTCCTGGTATGAGAAGGCAAGGAGGGGTGGGAGGAGACAGAGGGAAAGTCAAGTCATCAATTAAACACAAGAACACATTTATTGATCTATCTACAGCAAAAACATTAAATGAGCAGTTCAGTGACAAATGGCAAAAACATGCTCGTTAACAGTGAATTATCAAATGGTTAGGCAACTTCTAGAGACCACGCTGGGCTCTGGAAGATAGTGATGGAGGATTTTATTTTATTTTACACAACAACTGATTGGATTTGATACTGGTGCAGTAAAGGGCAGCAAGTGGGATTCAAACCTGGGCGATCACTGGCACACTGACCACCTGGAAAAAATATTTCAGGGGATGAAGGTAGGGGTGTCTTTTTTTGTTTTTTGTTTTTACACATCTTTTGGTATAACTTGTTTAAGGGCCACATTAAAATGAAATCACATAGAAAACTACTTAAGCTTGGTTATTTTTATGGTAAATATCTGGCACTATGACTCTGTAACTATGGACTCTGAGGAGTTTAACTGAAGTTTATACAGAATGGATGCTTAAAGTCACTCAAATATCTAAATGTCCACTCCTGACAGCAGATTTGAGGGCCTAAATCTAAAATTTGCGAAATATGCATTATTTAAATTAGCCCCTTTAACTTAAAACTGATCATGGCTCAAGAGTTGGCAGTTCGTCTTGTAATCGGAAGGTTGCCGGTTCGATCCCTGGCTCCGACAGTCTGGGGTCGTTGTGTCCTTGGGCAAGACACTTCACCCGTTGCCTACTGGTGGTAGTCAGAGGGCCCGGTGGCACCAGTGTCCGGCAGCCTCGCCTCTGTCAGTGCGCCCCAGGGCAGCTGTGGCTACAATGTAGCTTGCCATCACCAGTGTGTGAATGGGTGGATGACTGAATGCAGTGTAAAGCGCTTTGGGGTCCATAGGGACTAAGTAAAGAACTATACAAAAACAGGCCATTTACCATTTAACCATTTAAAACCAGCAAATTGGAGAGATATTACAAGTTATTATTATTTCATATTGGCAAAATGAGAGAACACCATTACAAATTTAGGATATAATATTAAATAGAAAATTGCTCTTGAGATTAACACTTAATATTGGACGAAAATTCATTTTTTGTATATTTAAGCTTCAAAATCTGTGAAACCATTCAGCTCATCATATTTCCCTTTTGCATGAGAAGATGTAAATAAAATATCAGTCGCCTACCTGCAAAAACTCCTGCTTCTACTGCAAATCCCAAATGTTTCCAACAATGTTTGGACCCAGAGAAAGCCACACACCAAGACGGTCATGCGGATCGGGAAAGTTCTCACTCATTTCAGCAACACTATGCCGAACTGCTCGGGTCTGACTTTCAGTGATGCTCGCACGGTCGTATTTTACAAAAAGCACAACACATTGGTAAAGATTTCACTGTTGCTGGCATCAAATTTCAAAAAGTGCACATTTTTACCTTTCATCTCAGCGTTGGTATTTCATCTTTTCTTTGAATCATTTTTTCTCAGTAGGGGAAAAAAATCGTAAAAGGCTTCCTTACATTACATCCCTGCATCCATCGGCCCTCACAGAGTTTATACATATACTAGAACCATATCCTTGCAAATCAGAAAATAAATAATCAATGGAATCCTTCAGCGACATAATTTACAGCCTCACTTTTTAAACATACTGTAATGACTAATCCACATGAGCACCTTGTACAAAAAGCAGCTTACTGTATATAACAAAAGAGCTTCAGCTCAGCAGTTTCAATAAATATACTGCAGCCATAAAGATAATATGAAAGGCTTTGCTTTTATTAAAAATGGAATTCATTGAAATGCCAAAAGTTGCCTCCTGGTTCGTGTCTCCCTCGGATCCTTTATTCTGTTGTTTATTTGTATCTAGAGAGGCTTTACTGAAGAAAACAACCGCGCACACAGACTGAAGGTCATCCTTTGCTGTGAAGATGTGCATTACTGTGATAAGTCTGCAGTAATTTTACAGCTCCAATCACAATAAAGTAAGTATGTCAGTGCACGAGCACCCCTCCTCACACATACTCACACTCTCTCTCAAAAAGAGGGTGATAAGGGGGAAGCACTAAGGATTAATTGAGGTGAGTAGAAGTGACAAGTGTCAGACGTGAGGACAGATATGAGCTAATAATCAACGTTTGCATGCATGCAAGGCCCGACTCTGCACATACACTTCAGGATGCCTTGGTTTGTTTTTCACGTGCAGAGACAGACCGCAAAGTGAGTGTGTGTGTGTGTGTGTGTGTGTGTGTGCACGCACGTGTGCAGAAAGGTCTAAGAGGTTCGGATTGTGTGGTGAGCGGTATGACCAGAAATATAAAGGATTTCTCCGCAGTGAAAGACCAATCAAAACGAATAGCTTGAAATATATGAAAGAACAAAAGAGAGAAAAACAAACAGAAAATAAAATAAAAGGTTTTGTGAGGACAGCGATTGATTCTGGATTCTTTGAAAGCAAACAAAAGCTGTGAAGTAATAACACAGGAGCAAAAAAAAACAATCAAAGTTGCCCTGAGAGAGACAGCGGGAGGAGGGAAGAAGAGTTCATAGAGTCCAGGTTGGTACCTTGGTTGTCTAGTGTGTTATGAGCCAGGTTGAGGGAGTGAATCACAGAGGCCGGGTTCTCTGATAACGCGGATGCCATCTTCTGTGGAAAATCCCTGCGGACACCATTAAACAGAAAAGTTTTATTTCTGTAAAATTGAAAGTTCAATACCAATCTCAGATACTGAAAAAACAAATCTTCCGAAAATAATTCCAGTGTTTTGCTAACACATACCAATTAAATCGATAAAGGTACTTTAGCTTTTTTGGATCAAGCTAGCCTTGCTTTAGCACACACTTCAAAAAACGCTAATGTAATTAAATCAGGTAAACTTCCTAATATTTCAAATCCATTACATTTCAAGCCATTTTTGTTTTCATTTTTGTCAACTGTGTCTCATAGTTAATCAAATTCAGAAGTCCAGCATCTCAATTTATGAGAAATGTCATTTCAAGCTTGGGTCAAATACTGTTCAAATCATAAAACCCTCGTGCATGTTTCGGTGTAGCTCAGCACACCTAGCTGCAATCATGGGGAAGACTGCTGACTTGATAGTTTTCTAGATCATCAACATCCTTCAGGAGAGTAGGCCAAGCTCAATGCTGAAAAGGTTGGCTGTGTGCAGAGGTCTGCGTTGAACAGTATTCATGGAAAGTTGACTGAGAGGGAAAAGTAAGGTAGGAAAAAGTGCACAAACAGCCTTAAGAGACCTGTCAAGAAGAGGTGAGCACACAGGAGAGCTGCACTGCAGGTGAACTGAGGCTGCTGTCAGAACAACAAAAGTCCCCGCCCACAGACGTCTTTAAGAAAGGAGCAACAAATCTGTCGTAGTCCTCATATCGTTCCCCTCCTGAACCACAGACGATGTCAGAAGCATCTTACCTGGGATAAGGAGAAGAACACGGCTCGTGCTCAGTGGTCCAAAGTCCTCTCTTCAGATGAAAAAAAGGTTTAATTTCTACTGGAAATTAAATTTCTAGAGTCTTGAGGAAGAGGAATAGTGAAGAGCCACAGAATCGAAGGTGTTTGAAGTCAACTGGGAGTGCTGAAGGTTGGTACACTGGTCTACCAAAAGCCTTCAGGAAACTTCATGCTTCCTATTGATGACAACCTTTATGGAGATGCTGATTTCCTTTTTCCAGCAGGACTGGACAGTACCTGCCTGACCACAGTGCTTGATTAGCCCAACAACCCTCCTGATCCCACAGAGAATCTATGGGGCTTTATTAAGAAGAAGATGAGAAGCGCCCGCTATCAAAGCAAGCTGGGCTTCAATAACGCCTCAGGAGTGGCACAAGCTGATGACCTCCATGTCGCACAGAACTGATGCAGTAATTGCTGGTAAAAGAGCCCCAATCGCATATCGAGTGTTTAAATTTACATATTGTTCCCAAGCTGGACATTTCTGTATTTAAATCATCTTTTATAACAAATATTGTTATAATATGTGATACTGGATCTCTGATTTTTATAAATATTGAGCTCAAAATCAAAACAAAAAAAAACCTGAAATAGTTCAGTTTACATCTAATGAATATGGGATTTATAAAAGTTGACCTCGGTCAGCTCAGAATAAGCTGCCTATTGGCTAAAAGACAGGTTATTCTGAGCTGACCGAGGCTGGTTTGAACAAAACTCTGATGAACACAGCACCGGACTACAGCCAAGCAACGTTAGCTAGTAAACACGGTCCATTTAACTTGTACAGAGTCAAATATTTCCCTGTGGAGAGCCAAAAGGACAGTGAATATTTGACTTACTTTTGTCTGTTGGCTAGAAATACCACTCGGAATAAAAGCTAATGTTGATCATTGACTACTGTTTGCCAACACTTCCGTACATATTGTTCATCCACAGAACAATGTGTACAAAGTGGCAGAACAAATTAATTATACAGTAGCAGATTTAGAAACCCCACGGGCATGTTTAATATATCAAAAAACTCTGAACATTAATTTGTGTTTTTTATGGGTTTTTTCCCTCTGCAGATTTTAATGATGGGTCAATGTTAAAAAAATCATTTGTGGAAGTTTAACTACTTGGAACAAGATGTCTCCTACAGCCCTGAAAACGAGGCAAGTTTCCAAGTTAGTTTGACTACCGGAGTGTGACTGGGTTCCAAATTAGCTGTAATGTTATAAATCCTGCTGTCAGGTACAGCTCTTAATTTCTGATTGAAGGCACACCGATGTCAGCAGAAGACTGACCAGTGACAAAAACATTTATCTTACAGGTCGAGTTCTGAAAGATCAGACAAGGCAAACCAGATATAGAACATTTACATTCACCGGTGTTCCCAAAGTTTTATTTGGGCAGAATTGCCATTAATTTTAGGACAAATCTCCATGCATCCATACAGTCAGGTTACTTGTTGGTGACATTTTATAATTGTGCCTGAAATCTCTGTTAAAATCCCACCTAAGACACTAGAAGTCAATATCGGCACCTTAACTCGTATACTATTTGAGTATCTTAACGTGTTATATCGTATTGAAGTCAATTATTCTCTTTTTGAAGGTAAGGGCTTTTGGTATAGCGCTTGTAAAGAGCCTCCAACAAAAATGACCCTTTCTATTGGAAGTGATTTAACACAGGGGAAGAATAAAACCTCCATCAATATGCCGCAGTAAATCATTGTGCCCTCCGGCAGCCAATTCATCTCAATTAATACTAAATAAGAAAACTGCTCTGCTAAATGATACAAGCCCTACGTAGGAGGTGCGAAGTCTTGCCAGGTGAAGCCAAAAATTTCACTTATATTTCAGTTGAGAAACAATACACCTGCCACAGGCCGATAGGTGGGGAGGTTTTATTTGAGCTTTATTGGATGAAAGAGTGGAGGTTAAGAGAGGTGAGAGACAGCAGGGGAAGGGAGGAGAAGTGGAGAGGTGAGCTTAGGTGAAACAAGACTTGTGTAAGTGAAAAAAGAGGAGACAAAAGAAGGAGAAAGAGCAAGAAAAGACTGGAGAGAGCAAAAAGATAAAAGAGAGGAGGTGAAGGGGCAAGGAGAGGAAATTAGATTAAGAGAGGTGGCGGGTAAGGGCTCGTGATGAAGTCAGGAAATAGGAAACCTACGATTTGAGTCCTGCATTCTCCAGAGTGAGCTCCTCCAGACTGTTGGACTTGCTGATTGTGTGCAGAACCTGGTCCACCACCTCTGACCCCTGAAGAAAAAACACACAGCACATGTGGAACATGGTGGCATCTAGCTCCAGCGGAGGACAGGAAAAGTGAACTACAAGCAGGGCTGTAATCTACAATTTAGTCATTTTTTTGTGTATTTCGTTTATTGTTGTGCCCATAAAACATTAAAGATTAAGTACATAAATAGAAAAAAAAATGCCCATGATAGTTTCCTAAAGCCCTCGATGCTCTAGTCTACAAATTACTTTTTGCCTAATGATCCAAAACCAGGATCGACTCATTTATTTTTTTATGAAAAAAAAAAAAGCTGTAAATCCAATCGGTGCACAATGGAAATAAGATGCTGTATCTGCTCATTAAAAATTCATTGTTTCAAAAAATACGTTTTAAAAAAAAATCCCTTATGAAGTGGTTGTTAAAGAACAAGTCTATAGACTGATGTCAGAAAACAATCTTTAAATGAACTTCAAAACATCTTTTATCTTTGTTTTCACACACTATGCTGATTAATATTTGTTAAAAAAAATATCAGTCAGTGTCTTAATTATACTGAGTATTATTACCATTTTATTTTTGGTGACACTAAAAAAAAAAGACTCAACTCTATGATGAAGTAAATAAATTATAACAATTGTTTTAGCATGCTAAGTGTTAGCATGCTAACTTTTAAGTTTTTACTCTGAGAAACACGAAGAATTTACAATTTACCAAAAACGTTTTGCTACCTGGAGCCAAACAGACACGCTGATTCAATAAAAGAAAAAGAAAAAAAATCAATCGACAACACAAGAGTGCAAACATTTACATTTACAAATATTGTTATTCTACATCTGGCGAGACAGTTTATAAGCGAGGGAGAGGAAAAAAAGATATTTACTATGCGCATGTCTTTGCAGTACAGCTTGGTGAACCAGGTGTTGTAGGCAATGGATGCCACAATCACTGCCAAGTCCCTGGAAAGAAGAAGACAGATAAAATTCAAATCTTTAAATTAGCAAACTCCATCTGCTCAAAACCATTTGATCCCATTGATCTATAAATTTACATTATCTCAAGCCAAACTTATTCTTTGCTCCGCATTTGGTAAAAAGCAGTTTATCATTGTGACAGGGAGAACAGCACGGGCAGGGCTGCTTTCTAAAAGATGACTGATACTGCAGTCCTGCTGAGGAGAAGAAGCAGAGAGTGAAATGGGGAAAAAAAAGGAAAGGAGAGGGAGAGAGAGAGAGATGTAAAGATCGATGGCCGGGTCAGTGGATTATTCAATAAAGCCACGCTCTGATCCCAGCTACAGACCTCAAACACTGCTACATCCACTACTGCACACCCAGACATGGAGCCCACAGACGATCCTGTGCATGCGTTTGGGAGGGATAAAGTGAGAGAACAGAGAGAGCGAGAGAGGGTGTTATTTAGAATCCTCCAAGGTCCAACTATGGCCGTACTGCTGCTACACCTGCTATACATCATCTGACAAACAAGCAGCAACACAGAGACAAGGGAGGCACATAGAAAGCGAATACACCCAGGGAAAGATGAAGAAAGGATGATACGGAGGAAAACACAGAGTGAAAGGAGGAGGGGGGAAAAAGAGGAGGAAAGAGAGTAATCTGACCAAGGATGTTTGTGTTGCCAGTAACTGCAGTAGCCAGGACATTACAGTTTATCTCCGAGGAATAAAACGGCTACAGGCTGTGTTCTTTTTTCATTAGCGTGGCAGCCGTCAGACCGGTCCATTCTGACGAACACGGCCAAGTCTGTGCAAGCGAGCAGATGATGCACACGTCAACATTCATCAGCGCTGTCTGATTCATATTTTGACAGCAGGACATGTGATTGACCTCTATGATGTCTTGCTCAGTCATGCAGCGTGTTGGTGGTTATGTGTCAATTTGTACTGGTACGTTCGGACGCGGTGGCACAGCGGGTCAATCTGCTGCCGCTCGAGTCCTTTAATGGGTCGTTTTAGGTTTAGGACTGAGATATGAAACTTTATCCCTTTTAAACTTTAGTCATCTGCAGCAAAGAGGAAATCGAGGCAAGAGAGCAGAGTGGCCAGCTAACAGTCATTTCTTACAGCGCTCCGGGGAAAACGCATATCGATATCAACATGGATACTTGACCGATTTTCCTGCATACGGGTCAGGAATAGACACAATCCCCGAGGCTTTTTCTTTTAACAATAACATTTCAGAGACTACTTTTCTAACCAGTGAGGAGGAAATAAAGTGTGAAAAACAGGATTACCGAGATACAGTTGGAGCGATCACAGAGAAAGGTGTCAAAGGAACCCCTCTACTTTAGCTGTCTTACGCCTGCCAGGACTATTCTTTCTCAACCAAAAAGGAGAATAAAGTATAAAAGCACATAAATACTGTATTTCAAGCTTTTCGTCTTTCGAGTATTTCAGTGTATAACCAGTTTCCTAACTTTAGTTTGTTTTGTAAAATTGAATCTGTTATCAAGGACTTCATGTGGAATAAAAATACCCACAGGTTAGACAACATTTTTTACAGAGACTTTAAAAAAAAAAAAAGGGAGTCATGGGTTTATTAAATATGACATTTTATCGTCGGACTAATAATTTAAGAATAATTCAATTTTGATTGCAATCCGACTGATTTTGGTCGTCATCGGCTTGGCTTACAATGGAAGCTGCTGCTTATGAGTTGGTATGTCTGTCAGCTTCAGCTCACTCCATGAAAAGTTTCTCTTCTCAGTGTAATAAAGACATTATTGTCTTTAGTATAATGAGACTGAGAATCTGGAAGCAATCCAAGCACAGTTTTCATCGCCAAACATATTCAATATCTGCTCCTGTAACTGTAAATCATGTCTTTCCTCCATCTTTAACAGATGATTCATTTCAAACTTGGCCCAACCTAGGTAGTAAATCATTTAAATACCTCTATATTAATAAAACATTTGCCCCATTCCATCAGTTGTCTGATTAATTTGGATAACCTCAACATAATTTCTTTCGATATTTACAAATCTGTATGAGTGAAACATTCCCTTAGTGTCCAGGTTTTATATACTTGAATTAGAAAGGAATGATGTCATACACTGTATTTATGCTCAAAATCCATCCCTTCATCTAGTTTCTTTGAAATCTTTTAAAACATCATCGGATGTGGAATTAGGGGAGAAAGTCTTTGAAGACATGCCCTTCACAATGCATAGATTGATCAGTATTGCTGAACTATGGAAAAGTTTGGGTGCATAAAGGTATAACAGAATAGCTTTAACCTCCTAGGACCTGGC
Source organism: Hemichromis elongatus (assembly GCA_015108515.1). Taxonomy (NCBI): domain Eukaryota; kingdom Metazoa; phylum Chordata; class Actinopteri; order Cichliformes; family Cichlidae; genus Hemichromis; species Hemichromis elongatus. The sequence goes on along the minus strand of VUQR01000161.1, from coordinate 16,224 downwards.
GTTCACGCATCACATTTTAGGTTGTCTAGACCAAAATACTAAACTTTCCTCTACAAGAGCTGGATACCAACTTACGAGGACATTATACTGCCACTGTTCTATCGAAATTTTAAACAAATATATTCATATTTGGATCTAATTTTTCTCAAAAAATAGCGTAAAAATAATAAAAATCTGGCAATTCTTTGTTTTTACATTCACCAGGTCAGAATATGTCCAAATATCAAAGAGAAATTAAAAATGCACGCCATGGAAGAGTTCGGGTCCTGTTCTTTTAAAACTTGAGTATGAACTTATACAAAATGCAGCAAGATATTAAAAAAACACTTTTGTTGATCATACCGGACTCATATCGGTATCGGCAAATATCCAAATTTTTGACATCGGTATCGGACATAAAAAAGTGGTATCGTGCCATCTCTAGTTTTAATCTTACACGGTTTTGCAGCACATCCGGGAAGAAATGTTAGATGCCGATTAAATATCACCAGAACACCAGTGGAACCTAATGCTCTGATGGATCGTGGCTTTTTATACTGCCTTTGCAACTTTACTGCCTAAATGTAAATCCTACTTAAGGAAAAATCTCCCACAGCTCTCCTACATATTCAGTGGATAAGAGAAGCTGTTAGTATGTGTTGGATCTGCTCTACTTTCAAACACCAAACTAGCTTCAGACACATTTAACATGATGTGGAACCCTTTTCACAAATACGTTAAACAACTGGACTTTTCAAATATACTGATTCCATATGAAGCTTTTTTAAAGCATAACAGGTTAAGAGTTATAGTTGTTCATCATTTATTATAGGTTTAAATTTTTTTTGGTATGCATATGTAACTTGGAAAATATAGCAACTTGAAATTTTGTTTTATGCAACTTGTATAATATCAATAAAGCTGAGCCGGCCTGCTTTGCCTGCTTTTCCCATTGGGTTAATGAAACGCTTAGCTTTGATCACAATTAATGTGATTTTTGTTTTTTTATTGTCCTGTTGCCAAATTCAATAAATTAAAACAAAATTAAAGAGTGTTCAAGCTTTATCAGATGATTGTTTTTACAGAGAGTCCTGCTCTATCGATTGCAGACTTCTATGCGTAAAATCAGTTTTGGGTAAAGGCAAAAGTGGATTTTAAGGAATGGGTAACATATAAAGGAGGGTCCGTTTCGTAGCAAAGAAAAATCCATTGAGAACATCTAGCCTTCAGAACAGAAAGGCCAGATAAGAGTTTGACAAAAAGCCAGAGTAGCTCTGAAACTCCCTCCTTTGCACAGATGAAACGAATGCCTTGTGGCAAAATGACTGAAGGAAAGAGAAAACTGGAGAGAGCTCTGAAAGCTCATGAACTCAAGCACATTACAACCCCTATAAAACACACGAAAGAAAGTGTGATACGTGGGCATGTGTGGTCCGTCATGGCACTGGGTCACAAGTGTTAACTGATGATGCTAACGATGAATAAACTGTGAGGAGCAGAGCTAAAACTTCTGCTTGGATTCAGCCAAGTGCAGCAAAGTTCACTGGACAGCGATTCACAGTACAGACGGACAAAACACACCGCAAGAACTACCCAGAAAGCATTTTTAAAGGTCATGAAAGGCGATTATGCAAAGGACAGTCAATCAACTCATCGTAACCCAATCAAGCATTGATTACAATGAAGGAAAAACAAAAACAGAAGGAAGCTAGGACAAACAACAACTGAAGACAGCTTAAGTAAAGGCCTGATCAAGTATCGCAAATCCATAGTTTGGTGATGTCAACGGGTTCCAGACTTTAAGCAGCCATTACCTGCAAGGAATTTGTTAATAAAGCATTAAAATAACAGTTTAATTTATGATTATGGTAATTTGTCCAATTACATCTAAGTGCTTGAAATAAAAAATGGCTATAACTCCTCAACGGTGCATGCAACATTTTTGTTAAAAGACAGAGAACATGTGCACTTTAAGCAAATATTCATATTCAATAATTCATACAACTGTAAGTTTACATTCTGGTAAATGGCTAGAATAACTACAAAAAACAAAGTGCCTAGAAATGTGTGGAATTAACTGTATACAGTTCTTCCACAACTATAGTTAGAAAATGTTAGGTTCTTGTTACTGGGTGTACTTTAGAGGATATAATTGGAGCACATACATGTCAAGCACACAGACTGTGGGCCAGAACTAGCAGGCCAAAGGGTCCAATTTGACTCAGTGGGTTGTAGAGAAGGAAGCCATAATTTCTGGACCATTAAGCATTGTGTTGCAGGTTGTTAAGAATGGATCATGTCATAGAATTGCTTGTCCAAAACTATTAATTTTATCTAGGCAGAAGTCTCATTTTTTTGTCAGTTTTATAGCCTTCTTACTTACCCGCAGCCTGCATACCACACAAAGTAGGTAATTAAGCTAAGAAGCTGTGCATGCACGTTTTCGTGATTTACAACAGACACATGACTTTATAATGAAAATAGATTAGACACAATGTTAAAAACTGCCTTTCTTAAGCCATGTCAGGCTGTGTCATAGTCCTGCGTTTTTGAGCCAGTGGGGTTTTTTTTTTAATTTTGCCCTTTCTAGTTGTATTGGTTTTTTATTTTCTGTTGGTTCTTGGTTTACTTTTCATGTATTCTTCAGAGATTTTATATTATTCCTTTTGCTGGTTGAGTTTTGTTATTTACACTATATAATTATGTATTATTTTTTATTATTTAAACTGTAAATATATTATTATTTATTATACAGCCACCTGAGTGCTACTAGATTTGCTGTCTAGTTTCTGTTCAGGGTTATAGTTTGTTAATATTGCATTTCTTCCTTCAGTTTATCCTGCCTCCCCCGTACTCTCCAGGTCTTGTGAAATCTTCTTCACTTTGTTAGATGTGCCAATATTCAGTTACTTCCTGTTTTATTTTGATCTTTTTTCATGTGTGCTGTCTTTAGTTTTGTTTCCCTTGTCTTGTTTACCCCGATCAGTTCCAGCTGTGTACCCCAGTGTTTTCAATTTCCCTAATTATGTAGACTGTAGCCTTAGTCATCCCTCAGGTCTTTGTTGCATCTTACTGTTTACACGCCTCTGTTTTCCCTCATGTATCTACAGTTTGAATTTATGGACTTTGTTTTCACCTGCCTTTGTACTATGTGCCTGGCCTTAAGAAGTGTTTGTTTTCTATTCTTTTCTGTTCTGCCTTGAGTCAGCATTTGGGAAATCATTCTAAACATGACAGAACGGCATGAGCAGACATCACTGTCTTTATGGATGGATTAGTTCTTAAGATTGTCTAAGATCTCTGCAAGAATTCATGATTCTAAGGTAGTTAGGAAAAAGCAAGGTTTTGTAAAACACTGGAACATTAGCAATCTCCACAGTGACGCCTACTGATCCCTTTTGCTAACGTCACATCTTGATAAATCGATTTGGTGAAACAACGACATGGACAAGGCTACTTTGCCCTAGCCAGATATCTAGCCAGATACTGGTCTCTATGTTACCAACTCTAGTTTCCAACCATGGCGGCAGCTACTTAGTTTTAATATTACTCTTATTACTCTTTCTGGGTTACAAAATAAACTTAAGATATTTTAAGGGCAAGAATGTAGCTGTTTAACGTCAAATATCTGCTTGAATTATCAAGACATCACATATTTGCAAACGTGCTCTGACATTTTTGGAGATGTCTGTTAACCACCAGCTCGATAGCTAGCCGGGGGTTCCATGCTCGTTAGAGCCGGCGAGAACAGCAAACTCCCGGCACATCATTTTCAAACCCCGGGTTAAACATGATATATAAGTCACTTATAACTTAAAAATGTTGTTTACCTTTTTTCAGACATATAGTGTGAGCAAAGGACTCAAACACGCCCAACAACAATGGTCCAACCCTAATAGAGGCTACATTATAGTTTTGTGCTGCATTTCAGTCAGTGGTGTTGGGAATCTTGCCAAAATTGGTGGAATTATGAATGCCAAAAAATACCATCAGATTTTGACCTACTATGCAATACCACCCAGAAAGCAAGCGATTGTCAACAGCTTCATTTATCATTGGTCTCTCCAGAGCCAGAATCTCTACATTACTGAAGCAGTGAAGTATCTTGACAGAGAACAGAACAAAAGGACACAACCTCCAAAAACACGCTTTAAATGTCATTCAAGAAGCATGGAGAACTATTCCTGAAGGCCCCTTACTAATTACATGAAAGCCACCTAAGAGAGTTCAGGACGTTTTCCTTTATATACTCCATTTCTCTTTATGTGTTCACATTTAAAAAAACTGCATTATTTCCCATTCTTAGCAAAATACAAAGAAAAAGAGGACAGCTCAAGACTTTTGCAAAGTACTGTATGCTTAATTGTTTTCTTGCACCGAGATAATTAGCCTGCCTTCATGATAGTGACGCACTTAAGTATCAGGAGCAAAAACTCTTGATCAACCTATCAGATTTATTGTACATCGCTGTTATTGGTAAATTATCAGCCAATCTATTAGTGTCACCTTTTTTAACCATTTTATACATAAAAATTTCAAAAGAAAAGTAAGCATAAGTTCAAGAAATGCCCTTCAATCATTTTATTAGAGTTGATGCCACATAGTTTGCCCATCAGAGGGCACTCTGCAACTTCCTTGTTGGCAACACACATGTTTGGAAAGCAATAAACCCAACAATCAGCTGATCCAAGCAGCGGCTGGCAGGACATAAATAAATGAATAAATAACTAATATAACAGATGTTATGAAAATCTATTTATGTTCTTTATGTCTGGAAATATATAAAATCAATATTAAAATATTGGAATACTGGATTTTTAAATCTCATTGGGCATCAAACTGATGATCAATATTTCTTAGACTCTTCAATAGTTACCAAACAATACATTAACAAAAATACACCATGATGTAATTTATCAGCATTACAGGTGCTAAGTGACCCTCCAACAGAGTCTGACTGGTTAATGTGGCTAACTGTCTGATAGCTTTAGCTTCATCTTGACTGACATTATATATTTGACCTAATTGTTCGCATAAGATTAAATGTTAAGGAGTAACTATTTTAACCATCCTTGCGAGATTGTAAATATTCAGAATAAAATTTAAAGCCTTCTAAGTGCTGCAAAAATCAAGCAAATCCTATCAGCCGCTCCAGCAGGAAGAAAGCTCCATTCAAAGCATATGAATGTGCTGCATTGCAATGAATCAAAGTTACAGTTTAACTCTGTTCTAAACACGTCTCAGATCCAGTAATAGTGACAGGTGGGGCAGATGGCCCAGCTTGTTATGGAGTCCAACTTCAGTAACGGGAAAAATTAAACCAGTCAGAAAGTTGGCAGCTGGGCACTCTACATAGGCTAGCACTTATTAGCATGTGTGTATGCACACAGAGGGTAGACTGTCAATCCAAGAGGAGCCTCTACATGTTCTTGAGTCAGCAAGGCGTAACAATTTTCTCTCGCTCTCGCTCTCTCTCTCTCACACTCGCCAAACAAGCAACTGTATGAAACCACAGTATCTCTACCCAAATTCACACACACTCCACCTATTTGTGACTTTGCAGTAGACACACAGAACCCAGAGTGACAGCGACTCAGCCGAGGAGAACGAATGGAGAGACAATACAGGAAGCAAAGATGAAGCGGACAAGACGGGCCCTGAAAAAAGGTGTCCGTTTTCAGTCAACACGAGTGAGCACAGTCTGTGTTTAGACAGACAGCAGTCAGCACAAAAAGCATTGCCCTGTCGCTCGCGGTAACGGTAGATGAGATCAATCGGGGGAGATGGAGGGAATAGAAATGTGAAAGGACAAGGAAGGGAGGAAGAGAGTAATGCAGCACAAATGGCCTCTGGCACGTGATCATGGAACAACCCATTCTTACATCATTTGTGTGGTCATTTTACAGACTTTGATTACTTTCCTGCATTTATTTATTTATTTATTTTTGTGATATTTTTTGCTTACTTTATCAGCAGTTTGATACGCGCTGGAAAGGGACAGACTCTTGACCATGGGACTGTGGGCTCATGGGAACAATATGCTGAAGGAAGATCTTGAAAAACAGAACGGGCAGGCAGCTTCCACTTTATCACGATGGATATGAAGAAATTGTACAAAAAAAACCCCAAAGACAATAACACAACAAAAAAAAACAAGAGAAAAGCAGCAATTTGAGCTCTCAAAGCTAAAGACATTAATATATTCATGAGCCTTTGCTGGAATCATGTTTCTATGAAGGGATTTTTGATTTACCACCATAGCAAGGTTTCGCTCCTATGATGAGATCTGCTTTTTTTTTTAAATATGAATAAGTTTTCTCTCCAGTCAAAAGTGCTGTTGCTACACAAGGAAGTAGAAACAATACATACACCTCTGGGCTTTCTAAGGACAAAACAAATAAATAAATGAATCTTGAAACAAAAGAACAATAAGCACGTCTGAAATCTGCTTTTGCATGTCAGCTGTCAAAACTTTTATGATGATCGGTATCAGTTGGGCAACTTCTGCGCTTCGACACTATAAGTATGAAAAAGTAGACACACACACACGTTGGGTTTCCACACATACACACACACACACACACACACACACACACGCACACACACACACACACACAGACTGACAAAAAGTTCTGTTTTCAATGAAAAAAAGTGAAGAAGAGACAGAAAACTGGAACAGGGAGAAAAAGAAATATGTAAGTAGGAGGGAAAGATAGAATACAAAGAGAGAAATGAGGTGTGTGAGAGAGGGAGAAAGAGGGAGAGAGAGAGACGGGGGAGAGAGAGAGAGAGAGAGGGAGATGAGGTGAGGAGGCGGAGAGATGAGAGGCGAGGGAGGGAGTAATGTTGACAGGGAGGGTGGAGAAGAGAAGGAGAAGCCAGCCACACTTGGATGAAGGATTCCAGTGGAAGGAGGAGGAGGGACTTTGAAGTGTTGGATGAGAAAAACTACACTATGTGTCTGTGGGTCCTTCATACTGCTATGACTGGACAAAAGAGAATGTGAAAAAAGGAGAGATGGAATCAGGAGGACCGGCGGACCCTGGGTTGACTCAGACTTACATGACCTCTGCGTCTGGGCGTTTAACCTGATCTGAACCCCGTGAGGACTTGCTGTCACAGGGCAGACTTTCCAGGTTTGATCACTTCTGCGATGACTGACCGCCAGGACTGAAATCCAGCAGAAGTTGGAGTGAGTTCACTGATACAGTTGGGTACTGCGGGATCAATATGGATTTTTACAAATGTTTGAGCTTACTTTTCTTCACTCTTCCTCCACAAGGTAAATAATTCACTGTGCTGTCATTAAAGCTGCATCGTCTATCATTTTATTTTTCAACATAAGGGAAAAGATGCGAGGGATGTTTGTGTGTTTTTCATTTTTGCTTAAGGCATAAGTATATATTGAAAGAGGAGTTTGTTTGTTTTTTTACTTCTTATCATCTGAAATTAGATTTTTTTCCCACTCCTCTGTTTTCTGCCTTAAATATCACACCGCTCAAGTTTAGCAGCATCACAAAGTTGTCTTATAAAGTAATTTACTGCATGACTGTTGAACCACTGTACTTAAAAGCACTGCCTGTATTTGTACCATTTCAATAGGTTTGCCCTGAATAGCAGGGCAATTCAAAGAAACGAGTCAAAGGCATTAGATGGCCTTGCTTTTCTATGTAATATAAGCCTTTCTCCTTACCCCAGTCATCTTTATTCAGTACACCCCTCATTACTTATTAGACAAGCAATGATTTTTGCTGAGGGCTAATTTGGCAAGATGAACGATACAACCATAAAAACACACGACCTTTGGGACACAAAAACTTGTTTTCTGTAGTTTGCTATTGAAGGGTAGAAACTGCCTGTGTTGCTACCCGAGCTTTGTAGCCTGGTAACAAGCTTCATCTGTCTGGTTCAAGTGTAGTATTCTCACTTGAGTGAAAACTAATTTGCTCCTGATGCAATACTGTCCTATGAAAGAGCATTGATCAAATAAGGACAGATCTGGACCCAGTAGCTCTGACACATGCAAACAATTCATCAGGCTTTGCTGTAGTTCCAGAAAAATGTAAAATACAACAATATAAGAAAAACTTCATGCTGAAGAGTGAAAGACACTGGCATCATCACAGTCTGCATCAGTCTCATTCATAGTGTAATGGAGAACACATCATGTAGAAGTAAACTCAGCAAGATTTTGCTCTAAACTGTATGACAACACTGTATGAGCTCTCTATTTAAACCCATTAGTTGAAAGGCTGATTTCAAATGCACTTGAGCGTCCTGTTTTGTTTATTGTTGGCCACATTCAACAGATAATGCTCTAATTTGATGCGATAAAACAAACGCCACCTTTGACGGCCTCTCTCGTCTGAACTTGTAATGGCATTTCAAGGTTGTTGGGTGTCTGGAAATGTCAAACAGATCCAGGTGAAAACAGGAAGACAAGACATGAAAGGAAAACAGAAACTATATCCATTTAATAAGATATCGATCCTAAGCTTTTAAAAATAGTGGATGCCAGTTTTCAGGCAGCTGAAAGACAGCCCATCAACTTTGATTGAGTGGGTAGGAGGACCCAAGAGGAAGGCCAACAGCATGGCAACAACACCTGTATTGCCTTTTAAGGATACAAGCAAGGGGTATTTGTAATAATATGGCCTTAGAAAAATGCGAGTCACTAATGAAAGCCTATGGAAAGGTCGTTTCGTCTCACGTCCTTTCTAAAGGGGCTCAATTCAAGCAAGTGTATGTTGGACAAATATATTAATGTGGTCCAGAAACCACAAGGATCTAGTTTGGAAAAGTCTTCTTTAGGATTATTTTTTAATAAACTATTTGACAAAACAAATTAAAGAACAACACAATTCATATTCAGGATGATGTAATGTACAGAATAAGGTCCATAGAGAAAGAAATACATTGAGCTGTGTAGTACTGCCAGAGATGATAAAATATCAGTGAGGCCAGTTAAATCAATCACTGCCTTTGGAATATTGCTATGACAATGAATTACCTGCAAAAATGCAACAAGGTTTACAATAGAAAATCGCTCAAGTGAATGTGAAAGAAAAGAAGCAGAATGCAAAGGACATCATCCTGTCGAAGCCTCAGGATGATCCCTTTCTCTTTAATTGTCCCCGGACCTCGCTGGGTCCTTCTCAGCGCCGAGGGATGTGATTGAGTTGCTTCATCAGGATGGCTGTTGAAGAGAAGAAAGGGAGAGGGAAAGACTGCAGGGTGGGTGGTGGTGAGGGAAACGTCTGGACAGATCGCTCCATCAGCACGTTTGTTCCTTCCTCTTATTCCTTTTATGCATGCCCCCCCCCCCCCCCCCCCCCCCCCCCCCCCTCTTTTTTCTCCCCCCCCCCCCCCCCCCCCCCCCCCCCTATAC